>PVIR01003317.1:0-89820 GCA_004026965.1 Petromus typicus | reverse complement strand
AGTGTTAAAACTCTTCAAAAGTGTTACTCTGTGATTTATTTTGCTTACTAATTTTAAGAATAATCTACTTTTACTTATGAATAAAAATGTGTAAATGTCTATATTAGTTGTTTTTTAGAATTAATATTTGGGAACATAAATATTGTTGTTGTGGGTTTTCTTCTTGACATTACATGAGTCTGGAGTCTCATTTCTAGCACTGCAGGTGCCACCTTTCCATTCTGTGTCAGCTCATGATGTTCTTCAGCTCTCACTCCATGCTCATCCCACACTTCAGCTCACTCTCCATCTTCACCTGCAACTACTTTTTGGCATGTACATTCCTTTCCAAGCTGCTTTCCCCATTGTTCTATCCAAGCAGTTCCTTCGCCTCTTTTCTGTAGATCCACTCAGGAAAGGAGAACAGATTGGTGAACACTGTGGTAGACAGCCATAGCATTTCTCTTTCCAGTGTTCCCTTTTCTTCTCAAGTTCTAGAATCCCTTCTTTTGGTGGAAAGCCATGCTATGAGCTCAGAGAAAACAGCCCTTCCTGACTCCTCCCTGCTAATATCTACATGCACACACTCAAGAAGTTGGAGGGCAGGGATTTATCTCAGCGGTTCTGACACCTGCCTTGCAAGTACAAGGTCCCTAGTTCCATCCCCAGTAACCATATGCAACAATTCTGGGTGTGGTGATTCACACCCACCAGCAATCATCACACATACTACAGTGCCAGGCGTAGTGGCTCACACTTGTAATTCCAGCACTGGGGAGGCAGAGGCAGGAGGACTGCAGTGAGTTCTAAGCTTTCCTGGGCTACACAGTGAGCTCAAGGCCAGAGTGAGCTATAAAGCAAGACCCTGTCTCAAAAAAAAAAAAAAAGAAAAGAAAAGAAAAAGAAGAGCAAGAAGTGGGGAAGCACACTATTGAGTCCTTGACAATTGGAGCACTGCATCTCTCCAACAATAATGATCATTGCAGGAAGAGGATGATTAGAATCTCATCTGTGGGTATATGAGTTCTGAAGAGGAGATAATGTCTCCATTCCTTGGTTATTACAGGCTGTATGGAAGATGTGATGCAGGAGTTGGTAGTGTCACATGCAGAGAGAGCTAACCCAGGTATGAGGGCAACAAAGATAACACTGAAATGAATGAAAAATGAAAAGCATATTCCTTACACCATCATTTGGGCACTGAATTGGCTCATGTCCCTCAGCCGATACATTCTATTGCCCGAGCTGCACACTGATGGAGCCCTGGTCCCTTGTGAAGCAGTGTCCATGTGGTACCTCCTTGCACGACAGCACAATCACATAATCACATTCGTCCTTTCCCCTTGAGAGAGTAATCAGGTTGGTGTTCTCCTCTTTCCTGTACAAGCTGTCATTTACAGGAGGGGCTTCCCCATAGTGATAAAACACTCCATTTTTTAGGAATAAATAACTTAGCTTTGGAAAAGGAAACAAAACACTTGATCAAGCTTCTCACTGTACAGGAAGAGCAAAGACTCAAGTTTTCTTCCTAGTACAGAGTGAGCTCTAGATTTTATTTCACAGTGATGGGAAGGAGCTCAAAGCACATGTGAGCTCTGTCCTCATGGTCTGTTCAATTTCATGTGTCCATGATTTCTTACTTGACTACAGCAAAAGCTCACAAGATTCCAAACTCATACAATTTTAAAGTTAACAGGAATCCTGAAAATAAGTGATCTAATGTTTTCTAAATGAGGCTAATTGAAGATAATTATATTGACACTTATTGAGTATTTACTATAATTGTATAATCCTAATGGGTGTTGTAAACAGTTTATTTGTCAATATTTTCGAGGGGAAACTGTAGGATGGAAATAATTACATCTTGTACATAGTCACAAAAATACCCACTGAAGCTGAGACTTAAAGCTAGGCAACCTAATTCCTCTGGAATTTATCCTCCTACTCCCATCCATTGCATTTTACCAACTTCAGTGAACCTCAAGAGCTCCTACCATTTTGCATTTAATAATCAAACTTTGTTCACCGTCTTAACTATGTGGCCTTGGAAAATTTGTTTACCATATTTTAGTATTATACAACCAACTCACAGAATTGTTGAGAGTATAACTTAGAAAATATAAAATAATAATTATAAAACTTCATAATTATTGGTATTAGCAGTAGCAAATTTATTCTTTTAAAGTAATTAAAACTGCCCACACCCAGCAGCAACCAGTACCACATACCACAGTGCCGGGCGTGGTGGCTCACGCCTGTAATCCCAGCACTCGGGAGGCAGAGGCAGGAGGATTGTGATGTGAGTTTGAGGCTGAGCTCAGGGCCAGCCTGAACCACAAAGCGAGACCCTGTCTCAAAAAACCTAAAAATAAATAAATAAATAAATAAATAAATAAATAAATAAATAAAATAATTAAAACTGAACAGATATTTTAGTAAATAGCTTTCATCCTTGAATAACATGTCTTTAATCTGAATATCTGATCCATGTACCTTCTGACATAGAAATATCAGGTTTTACTGGTAAATTCAAGGATACAGAACATCTCTAGTTTGAATGTGTTAGAAATATCTGTAACTTCAAAGGTGGGTTTGCTGGTCCTTCCTTCATACACATGAAATCTCTTTCCCTAAGTTATAGCTGAGGTTTCTAATACAGTCACATGCCATCTCAAACACTGGAGAGACCATTTAAAATTGTGAAATGTACTCATTGTGTGCACCTCCTGTTGGGAGCCACTCTGAGGCCACAGTGGTCCCATGATGTTGTGAAGGCCTAGGAAAGATTACATCAGCACAGAATCCTCATGGAGTTAGGGTTAGGGCTACCCTCTGAGACATCTGATACCATCCATAGACCAATCTAACAAATAGTGGGAAGCTTGAGCTCTTTTCATCTCTGCTACCTAGAACATTATTGATCAGGCCCCAAACTCATCTTCTCTAAGTCTCATTTCTATTTATTAATCAATTCACCTTGTGCTGTCAGTGCTTACAGAGATTAGGATGTACCATAGAGGTTCCAGCAACATCCACTTTCCTTGTTCCCTACACTTATAGTACCATAATCCTATAGTGACAGGTTCATTAAAAAGGGGATTGGAGGTCCCATTTGACCCAGCCATTGCTCTGCTAGGTATATACACAAAATAATTTAAAAGATTCATATCACAGGGACATACATGTACCCATGTTTATAGTAGCTCAGTTTGTGATTGCTAAATCTTGGAAACAACCCAAATGTCCATCAACTGGAGACAGATAAAAATGTGGTTCTTTTATAGAATGGAGTATTACTCTGCCATAAAAATTATAAGATTGAGTCATTCATACTCAAATGGATGTACCTTCAGGACATCCTCATGAGGGGAATAAATAGGTCACAGATGTGTCAATATCATATCTTTTCTCTAGTATGAGAAAATGAAGATGTAAATGAGATCTAGTATATATGGTTGATATTGTGAAAAAGAAAATATTTAAAAGGGAAGAGGGTGTAGGGGTAAATAATGAGGGGGGAAAGAATGTGATAGTAATAAAAAAGGAAACAAAGATGATGTATATAGGGGGTGGGAGGTTGCAGGGTGGATGGGGGAAGGGGAAAAATGAGAATCAAGTCATGTCGCATTCTGGCACAAACTCTCAATGTTGAATGCAATGATGATGTGTATTTATAATGTACCAATAAAGATTTGGAAAAAAAAAGTGGTCTTATTGCAGAGGACATTATGTAGGTAAGGTTTTTTCCACAGAATAAAAATCATTATTTATCAGAGTTCCAGTGAGAAGGAGTTAGGCAACCACTTGGTTTCCCTCTCCACCTGAGTAATAAGGTTTCCCTACAAGGCCAGTTAGTTGATTGCAGACCAGTGATTTTAACTATTTCTTCTGTAGTTCCCTTAAAATTATTAATCCTGTAGTTTAAACTGTTTTGTACATGTAGCATAGCTCATAATTTTAAATGAGAAACAATTTATGCCCTTAATCCCTTAGTCTTTTTCCAATTCATATTTGTCCCCAATTTATTAAAGATGCCAAAGAATCCACCAAGAAACGGAAGTGAAAACTTTGTCACATTCATGAAACTGAATTATCAATCAAGGATAAATAGAAATAAGAATTTTGTTTAATTTTACGTGGGCGTAGACTTGCTAATGTACTTTTCCAACTTAGACAAGATGACTCCTTTTTTTTTTTTTTTTGCACGTTTTTGCTTCTTTTGTCAAGGTACTAATATTCAATTTTCTCCTTGTTTCTGTGAGAAACACAGAATTTGTTTGTTATTTCAAATACCATAAATTTAAAGAGTCCAAGTAAGTGGTATAGTAATATTTACATATTGAGTGAATGTGCTTGTGAACAGAGTTTGATTTCTTTAAACTTTCATTGGAAGGTGTTATGACTTATATCTAAAATGTTCCCTCAAAGCCTCACGCACTCTCAGGTAAGGCTTTTGGAAGTGGCTGGGTCATGAATGTGTGATGGCAGGTCATGGGTGTGACTGGATCAGCCCACTGACTGGATTTACAGAGTTGTGGGTGTGACCAGATGCATTTACTAAAGACAGAAGATACTCCTTGGGTGAGAGCGGCACCAACCAATGGGCTTGTTTTCTGAGTGGAATAGAAAGGAAAAAGGAAGTGCACTTCTGTTGCCTCCTGCCTGCCTTGCCATGAGCTCTTTTTCCTCTGCTATGTCTTTTTGCCATGTGGCCGACTGACTATGCATCTTAATCTCTACAACTGTGAACTAAAATCAGTTTTCTTCCTTTATTCTGTAGGTGTTATGTGTTTGATTCCAGTTAAGATAAAGTAATTAAGACAGCTTGATTCTGAATTTCACATGTTTTCATAGGGGAAAAAGTGGATTTTCCCTTGCAGGGCAGAATTTAACACTGATTCTAAGAGCATCATTGTGAAAACAGATGATTTTGACTAAGTGATTCCACAGGTCTGAGAATCTGAGATCATAGTTTCAAATATTACAAGCTTTGTTCCACTCCATTTAAGCATCTGTTAATCATTGTGCTGTTTGAAAAGTTGAAGCTACTTTGAGAAACAGTTAATATTGTTCTTACTGATATGCAGCATTATTAGTCATGGAATAATAAATAAATAATAAATTATTTACCAAATAATTGGCTTCTGCAACTTTTAGTAGGTACAATTTTACTTTTATTGCAAGACACCCAATCATATACACAATGTATAATTATCATCTTCTAAAAGTACAAGATTTAAATAATACATATACAGTAAAGAATAGTTAACTGCACTAGTATACTTTTCTTTTAGAGAAAATTACCTTAGGAGAAGCAGGGTTGGGCTCTGTGTGGATGAGATCTTCATATTTATGTGGAATCATCCAAAGAATTCTTGCTTAGAATATAAATCTCACTGAATGGACATATAACTTTATCACAGCTTTTTTCCTTAAAAATATTCTGACCTAAAGCCTCATTTTATTTCTTCATTCTATGTCCCTGCACTAGATGAAATACTTATAATTCTGGGGGTGTTTTGTTTTGTTTTGTTTTGTTAGACAAGGTCTCACTTTTGTAGTTCAGGCTGGCCCTGAGCTCATTCTTCAACTCACAGTAATCCTCCTGCCTCTGCCTCCCAAGTGCTGGGATTACAGATGTGAGTGACCACACCTGGCACTGTGGCATGTGGTATTGATTGCTAGTGGGCTTGAGTCTCCATACTCAGCATTGTATGTGGTCACCGGGGATCAAACTGAGGCCCTTGTACTTGCAAGGCAGGCGCTGGAACCACTAAGCCAAATCTCTGGACCAAAATACCTATAATTATATCTACTTCTCAGTATATATCACAGGAAATTATTTTCTTAAAATATATGTGAAGATTCCTTGATTTCTTTCCAAAGTATTTTCAAACTTTGCTTCTTTGCAATAACAAGCCTGGAGTTCTGCCTTAAATTCTTTACATAAAGGATATGCCTAGTTTTGTAAGTAGCTTAAACTATTAAGAGTATTTCCGCTTGCCCCTCTCCAGTTGGAGCTGTGGGTTTTACCCTCACCACTGCCTCCTGCATGGCCAGTTCATTTCTCTGCATTCCCTCTGACTCTTTGCAAATTCTTGTCTTCCCAAAGTTGGTACTAGAGCAGGGAGATAGAATCTCTGCTGAGTCAATCTCAAGGTCGGATGTGTGCAGTTCTGGTCTCCAGGAAGCACAGTAAGTGATACCCTTCTTTTGAGAAGGAAGAACAGGAATAACAGGAGGTGGATGATATCTGTGGGGCTGGGAGTGATGAAGGAGTGGCAACGGTGTCACCACCTCACAGCACTGTGCACACTCGTAGGCACTGGCACACATTCTGTCTCCGACTATCTATCTATCTATCTATCTATCTATCATCTATCATCTATCTATCTATCTATCTGTCTATCTATCCATCTAATCTCCCTCTTTCTTTATCTCTCTCTCTTCCTACATCTCCATTTCTCTTGTATGCACTTTTGACAAATACATCTATATAAATGGTGTTATTTCTACCATAAATGACTATCATTCCTTTAAAGAAGTGTCCTGAAAAGCCTCCCACTCTGCTGAACTCTTCCGTGAGTTGGGGAAAGTTGGTGTTAACAGTGATCTAGAAGCTTGAACACACCTCAGGAGCAAACAGCGACCCATTTCTCTCCTTGGGTTGCAGTTGGCTACATGCAGAGCAATCAGGTAGAGGTTCAGATGCCAGTAATGGACTTAACATCTGAACTCTACTGGGAATGCTGACTTAAAGTGAACACTCTACTATACTCAGTTTCATTCCATGGTGTTATCTCTAGTCCATGTTGGTTTTCCTGCTTCTAAAAGAGGTTTTTCAGTTTCCTATTTCATTTGAGTTTGTCCCGGGAACTAGATTCTCTGTAGATATCCTTTTTGTATGACAGCCAACACTACAAGTTCATGTCAACCAATATTTAAGCCATTCCTGCCTACACTTATTTACAAGAACTTGAGTACATCTGGGAATTTCACTGAAATTTAAGAAATATTCAAAAGAGCACTATATTTTTCATTATGAAAAATGTCTACTATGCTTCCTTACACCATCTTTGTTAGGTCCATAAAACCTGGAATGGAGGCAAACGTGATCAAAATTCTGAAGCCACATGTAAAACTTTCAGTGTAAGGTTACATTTCCACAACTCAAGGTAATATACACTGCAGAGAAAGTACATGCTGAACATAGCTCATAGAGATGATGATGGCTGCAATGATACAAGTCTACACATTAGATGCACCTATCAAATTGCAAAGGGTGATGCTTTTGTCAGGTATACGTTTAAAGATGGGTATCATTTATACATTATCCCTTTCTTCTTCCTAGGAAAATAATGGTAAAAGCCATTACTTTCAGTTTCAAGGAAAAGAAGAAGGAATGTATATGCCACCTGGAAGTTGTAGCAAAATTGTTTTAAATGTACTATTCATGGCATTATCCTAGGCATTATCCTTACAAAATAGCATCTAAGTTATTCCCAGGCTCCCCAAGTAGCATAATGTCCTCACTCTGAACACACTTAGGAATAATTCTACTTCTCACTGAAGCCACAAAATAATTTCTTGAGATATATGTCATCAAACATCTTCCCTCGATTAGCAGAGCAAATTTCGTAATAGCTATATATTCATGAAGAGATGCCCCAAATGAATTAGCTTCAGCTAAGGTTGCAATCTGAGAATGAGTTAAAAGTCTGGAGGCTTGTTAGCACTGAGTCTTAAGCACTGTTGAAAGATTAAATTATGTTTGGGGGTTTGAAAGGAATCACATCGTGACTGACTGTCCCAGAGAAGGTTGACATTGCAATGACATGTCTTAGCTTCAATCCTTAAAGCCTCAGAGATGTTTATCATTACACTCAGAGGACATGGTCACTATGCCCCTGGGAAATTTTCAGGCTAGAATGGAAGCCAATTTCTTATTTGCACACAGTCTATTTTGAACAGATGAAACTATATACACTTTCAGTAGTATTTAAGCCATGTTATGCTTCTTGACATAAATGTATGCTTTATCAGAAAATTTAGCTAAAGAACATGCTAAAAAATACCCAACAATTGCAGTTTTTAAAATATTAGATGATGGTAGAATCTGTCTTTTGCATGTGTAAATAAGTTTACAAAGGTCAAGGTGATGTTCTAACATACATGAATATCAGATGCCAAAGAGTATGTCCAAATCCTGCTCAGGAAGAAACGCTTGCCATATAGCCACATGAAGTGCATCTCCATCTAGCAGAGGCTGAGAGAGGTGTTAACCTTGGAAATAGTTCTCATTCTTCTTGAGCTTGTCACTGTCAGTGTTGAAAATCAGGATCAGATATGTGAAGCCCTGAAGCCAAACTTTGTTTCTCTCTTTTTCTTTTATCCCTGAAACAGAGCTTTGAAGCCAGTTGCATAGGAAGGCTTCAACAGATGGGGGCTACATCTAGAGAATCAGAAGAAAAAGGGCTAGTTCATTGTTCATCAAAGAGACTGTGATCAGCCTGGCATCGTGTTTGTTGTTATGACCTTTGGTCCTCCATCTCTACAGCCTTCTTGTGTCCACTGGCCTGGATTGTGAATGCAGCCCGCACCTGGTTCCTTCAGAGCTTGAGGTTTCTAAGTTTGGCAAAACAGTGTTTCCACTTCAGACCGCAGTAGTAATCTGAGTCAAGCCTAGATCATTGAATTCACCTCTTCCTGTAGAACTGTAAGAAGACATCTCCACGACTAGTCATACTGGCTTGTTCATCCCATCCACATCCCTCATGTAAGCAGGATCCTGCACTGTGTTTCTGACTCTGCTAGTGCTCTGTCTCTCCATCCTCATCTTAATGGGAAAGCAGAAGTCCCTAAAACACCGCTTGAAGTTTTCATCAAGGAAGGCATAGAGGATGGGATTCAGGCTGCTATTGGTGTAGCCCAAGGCGATGCAGAAGTAATAGCTGGACAGGGCAGCTGTGCTATGGGAAGTGCTGCCCAGGGCCTCCACAAGGATGAAAATGTGAATCGGGGTCCAACAAATGATGAAGACCGCCACCACCACCAGGACCAGCCTGGTGATCCTGCGGAGGTTACGATCTTTCTCTCGGGAGCCAGAAAGGAGCCGGACACTCTTCAGGCGCAGGATCATCAGGGTGTAGCAAACGATGATGATGAGGACTGGGATCACAAAGGCAAAGACGAAGACACAGATCTTCATGAAGAGGTCCCACCAGGAGTAGTCGTCATCCGGGAACTGCAAAGAGCACTCAATGGTATCCATATCTGGAGGAAGCAACCGGAACCACAGAGGGATGCTTATTAATGTTATTATTGGGATTGTAACACATTGAATTAATCTCCCTAAGCTGCCCAGGTTGGGCTGCAGTTTGCAATCCTCTTGATTTAGCAGAGATTATAGGAGTCATAATTGCACCTGGCAAGGAAAATGTTTTAAATGTGAATTTAAGTATTTTTGTTTGCAAAGGTTTCATTACAGTGAGATGATCTTACCAAAAAATGGGTCACCGAATTAGTAGTGATGCCCTATTATATTAATTACCCTATCATGGTACCTAAAACAAGGAGGCTAGGGAGCTGTCACTTACTGATAACACACATTATGCTGCAGAAAAGTGACACTAACTAGCATTCTGATTTATCTAGCCGGGAAAGCTGATCTGATCGTAAGGGCTTTCAGAAGAGCTAAACTGTTAAACTGTGGTGCAGACACTTATTTGTACTTCTAGGTATTAACAGGTCTCCCTATCACTAAGCTCAGGCACTTAAAAATAGTATCTGTTTGTAATAAGTGACTAAATATTTTAAGTCTAGTCATTAAGTTTAACAAATACCAACCTGTCTAGAAAGTATTAACAGGTTTCTGTGAGTCAATTAAAACTGACAACAAAATTTGTCTAAATATGGCTAAGTTTTATGATTTAATGGACACAGTCATACCCATTACGATAAAGAGCCCTACTAAATAAAATGTTTGGAGGAGGAGACCAGGAAGGGCTCTCACTCTACAGCACCAGCCAGCCTCACTTGGTCCTCCAGGCTTTGAAGCATGAGCACAGTGCAGGATTCCTCTCTGTGGCTGGGCCTTCTTCATGTATGGGGAGGTCAGAGGCAGCCCTCTGAATTCAGACTTTGTAAAGAATATGGCATGAGAAAAATATGCTTCAGAAATAGTTCAAGGATATATTTATTTCCACATAGTGAAGTAGCTATGTTAAAAAAAATGCTGACCAGAATATTTTGTGTTCTTAAATACCCTGTAGAAAAACAAAATGTATCTTATTAGAACTTTAGTTAGACAGACTTTAAAATATAAAGGATATAATCACTTTGAATATTTAGTAAAGGTTAGCTTAGAACATTTTTACCTAACATCAAGTCAAATCTTTGAGTAGGAAATGACAGCTCCAAGAGTAATTTGTAATTTGTATTCTTTCAAATGTCATTGTCCTAAATGCTATTACTGTGAAGACTATTAGAAATTAACAAGCATTCAATTCAATTTCTGCCTTAGTGTTCATGGGAAATTATTCCTTTTTTTAAAAGTTACCAGTCAACATCATCAAAGAAAGGAACATATTTATTAAACAATTTGGATGGCTTATATATTTTAAAAATCAGTTATATAAATATTTCTTTCTAGAATTTCATTCTCCTATTAACTCTGATGAATTGAGAAACATGTACATACTTTTTTTTGGTGGGGGTTCTGCATAACTTTGTGTCTCTCTTTTGCTTCTTTCTTTCTTTTTTTTTTTTTTTTCAGACAGGGTCTCGCTTTGTAGTTCAGGCTGGCCCTGAGCTCAGCCTCCAACTCACATCACAACAATCCTCCTGCCTCTGCCTCCCAAGTGCTGGGATGACAGGCGTGAGTCTCCACACCCAGTATTGTTGTATATGGTTACCGGGGGATCGAACCCGGGTCCTTGCGTTTGCAATACAAGCGCTGGAACCACTGAGCTCAATCCCCAGCCCCTCTTTTGCTTCTTTCATTTGTCCTTAGCCTGAACATCACCTTAAGAACATGTAGATAGGAGCCTCTCTTGTGAGTCCTCTCTCTTCCCATGCATATTCTACTATATATTGTACTCACCCTAATTATTTCCTAGAGAGTCTCTTCCCATATGTAACCCTGCTTTTCCTGTTCTAACATTTTTCACTCCATCCAGAAGATAAACAACCTTAAAATAGAGATCCAGTCCACTTATTTAACATTTAATCCCTGGCAATACGGTGATGCTTGGAACATATGGTGTATAGAGAAAATAAATTGCTAAATAATTGAAGAAACAGATATACCATGGATCTTTCAGCTCCTGAGGATAGCTACTATATCCAGGAGTAACTATGGAGAAATAATCTGCTAAATTAAGCAAAGACAGTGCAATGGGGGATATGCAATTTGGATGTATCATTTAACTCCAGAGGTCAGCTTCCTCTGCTATAATGCAATAAAAGTCCAGTAAATATTTGATAAATAAGTGAAATAATCAATGATAGCTATTTTGTAAGACTGTGGAAAATTAATATCTACAGAAATACTCTACAGAAAATGTCAATGATCCAGAATTTGTACCATTAAGAAAGAAATAATCATCAAGAAATCTTAGTCCCAAATCACTGTTTTTACTAAACATTTTATTTTTTGGAAAAAGTGAGCTTCTTCAGGTTGAATTATCTTTTCAGTTGCTACAGTTCAAAAAGTAGACTTTCTTGGGCTGGGGAGTTAGCTCAGTGGTTCTGGTGCCTGGCTTGCAAGCGCAAGGACCCAGGTTTGATCCCCAGTAACCAAATACCATACTGGGCATGGAGACTCACACCCAGCAGCAACCAGTACCACATACCACAGTGCCGGGTGTGGTGGCTCACACCTGTAATCCCAGGACTCGGGAGGCAGAGGCAGGAGGATTGCTGTGATGTGAGTTTGAGGCTGAGCTCGGGGCCAGCCTGAACCACAAAGTGAGACCCTGTCTCAAAAAACCTAAAAAAAAAAAAAAAATAAAAAAGTAGACTTTCTTCAAATACCAACTGATGTCCTTCATATGTGAGATCTAGAAAGGAGTTGAGAGTATACTGCTTTGAAGAGCCTGGAGAAGGCACGGAGGCAGGTATATGGGGAAAATGGTCAATATATACAAAGCTAATTAAATGGGAGAAATAAATTCCAGTCTTCTGTTGCACAGTAGAGCAGCTATAGTCAATAACAATGCATTGCATACTTCAAAATAGATAAAGAGAATTTCTAATGTTCTTAGCATTAAAAAATGAAAAATCTTTCATGGATATGTGAATTATTCTGTTTAATTACTCCACAGTGAATACCTGCATTGAAATATCAAATACAAATTCTACAAATACAGACAATTATGAATGAATCAAAAAGTAGTCTCTCTTTACCTTTTATATTAATATCAAAGGATCACAGCTTCTGTTAGTACACCCATCATTGCATAGGTCCGTTGCTTACAGAGTTAGATCTACTAGCCAAACTCAAGATTTTCTTACGTGTATTCTTTTCTGTTAAGAATAACTTGAATTCATTTTGTAGCTATTACAATTCATAGCTACTATAATGATTGTAGGCAGACTATACTCCCCAACATCTATCATATGTAAAATATCAGATTCAACATCTTAAGTTCCTACAGTGAAAATGCTACTGTACACAGGAGTCTTCACCATTAAAGGAGTATTTGATAAATGTTGAAAAACCGAACAACAAGGTAGAATCCCTGACAATCACTCTGTCAGAGGATGATCCTGATATTTATCTAGTGTTTACAAGAGCAGGAATTGCTTTACTTACATCAACTCACAAAGTGTTGAAAATATCTGAGGAGAGAGGCACTATTCTCTCCCCCACTGTTTTGCAGATGAGAAGCCAAGGTTCTCTGCAGTGCCTCCCACATAACACTGTCTGCTAAGGGGGAATGCAGGATCCAACCTTAGTCCTTCTGTTTCTAGACTCTGTGTTCTTAAGTTCAGGTATTCTGTTCCGATTGGATCCTGGTTCCTTTCCATGACCATTCCTTATTAAAACAATACTACCAACTATCAGTGCCAGTCAGCCCTGCTCCAGTGTGGACTGTTTATCTGAAACACTCCTCGTGGTCATCCAAGATTCCTAACATGCAGTGTGGTACAACATCCAAAATCAATGCACTAGACCATCAAGGTGACCTTTGGTCACATAAATAAAATCTACTTCCAAAAATTAAGAGAGAATAGAGCTCTCCTGTAAGACTAATTTTCTTCCAAGTTTTTCCTTTGTGCTGCACAAATTAATCTTCAGCTGACAAGGGTAGTTCTTTTCCATTGCATCTGAGCATATTCATCAATACTGACTCTCCTGGAGAACCTACGTCTGTCTTAATTCCGTCTTTCCAAAGGCTAATTGAAATCCATTTCCTTTAAAATGTCATTTTCTGACAAAGATTAGAAGGAATTCAGTGATTAAGTCTACAACTGTAACATGAAATATAAAAATCAGTTGTTGATTTGCCCCAGGAAAAGCATCCATCTTCTTTTATTATTTAGTTTATTCTTCTCACTCTTATAGCGTACAGATAACATCTGCTCCCGAATTAGAATTGTGATACACAAACATCTAAGCCTCAGAGAAGTTTCTTACAATTTATTTCTACTTGTCATGGGCATGAAGAAACAAAATCTTGTATGTAATTAATCACATTTTAAAACATTTATCTGATAGAGAAAATCAGGCTTTTCTTAAAATTTTCCAACTATTATAGCTTGTCACTCACCATGTCTGTGCTAGAAATTCATTTGAAAGCTTTGGTGGAAAAATTCATGTTTCATTTTAAAAACAGCAGATGATATATTTGTCTAAATCTATAGAATATACAGCAGCAGGAATGAACTCTAAGTAAGTTATGAACCTTGAGTGATAGTGATGTGTCAAATGTTCTAATTAGGCCATCATTGCTAAGCAATGTTCCTCTCTGCTGAAGGATATTGGTGATGGGGGAGGTAAATGCAAACCCTTCTTTGTCGTAGACTTGCTGCTTTCAACCTGCCTGAAGACAAAGAAAGATAAGCTGTGCATGTATCGTGCACAATGTAGTATGATTTTAGCACCCGTCCTTTTGTTCTGACCTAGAAAGTCCTTGCTACACATATTCAGTTATCTACTCACAGGTATCACAAACCTCCCTCACAACCTGGAGCGTGTCAACACCTCCTACAGGATTTAATAGCTTTATAAAGTTCAAAGTGACGGTTCTGCTGCCGTCCTCCACCTCCAGCAGAATTTCTTTAAGGCAAAAGCTATTTTTCATAGCCTCATCTTTTACTAATAAAGCAAAAACCCCAGAAACTAGTTCCCATTTTGACTACAGGTCAGAGTCACCTGGCAAGATCTCAAAAATCTTAAAGCCAGGTCACACATCAGATCAATTAAGTCATCCTTTACTCCACCATGAACCCCAGAGTGAGGAGGACAGGGAAATGTCAGTTATCCTGTTTTCATGGAGCAAGAATTAATCTCTCCACAATCTAATGATTCTGGTCATCATAACACCATCCATTTGGGAGCTGGCCAGACAAAGCTGTTACAACAGTGATCTGGGATTTACCGCGAGGGAGACTATCACTAGCTAATGATTTAAGTCCTTATTAGGGAAGAGAAAAAAGGAAAAAGAAGGTCAGAACTAGAAATATCAAGTGGTATTTTCAAAATATACTTGTCTGTCCATATTTGATCTTGTCCATATTGTGATATGCAGAACGAGACATGCTGCAGACCTGTGTTCTGTCATTATCCAGTCTGCATTTAAAGGTGGAAAAGGAAGACAAAACCATTTTATTTCACAAAAGTTTGTACAAACTGGATAGAAAGAATTGCTCTTACCTTCCCTGACTTTGGTGCCTCCAAGGACTATGGCAGAAATGCCAACAGATGATGAGAGAAGCCAGATGCAGATATTGATGATCTTTGCTTTTAAGGGCGTCCGGAAGTCCAGGGCCTTCACGGGGTGGCACACAGCAATGTAGCGGTCCACACTCATCATGGTCAAGGTGAAGATGCTGGTAAACATGTTGTAGTAATCGATGGAAATCACTATCTTACACAGCACATCCCCGAAAGGCCAGGAATTCATCAGGTACACAGTGCTCTGGAAGGGCATGGTGGTCGTGACTAAAGCGTCTGCCAAAGCTAGGTTAAATATGTAGATATTGGTCGCCGTCTTCATCTTTGTGTATCTACAAGATGAGAAAGACTAGCATTTCTCTCCAGTTTTCAGTTCAAATCGAAGAACTACTTGTGTTTATGACAGCCTTCAGATTATTAATTTTGCTTTACTACTCATGCACTTTTATACATAAAATAAGTGTGTAATATATGAAAGAACTGTGCTAGACATTTGGGATCATAGAAAAATGAAATGGATAAAGGTCTCTGACTTTAATAAATTTTTACCTTACTGTTTTGAAAAATATAAATTAAAAAGATAATGAAAACAGCATAGATAGGAGGAAAGATGAATATACAAAGTTTTTTTTTTTCCCAAATGTTGTAGTAAAGATCTTTATTTGTGGCTTACAATTCATTTTAGTCCTGCCCAGAGTTAAGCATTTAAGCATTTTAAAAATATTTTTTTTTTAGACAGTATAAAATAGAAACAAAGCATTTTCTCCGGGAGGTTATTCTGAAAAATCAATCCTTGTAGTTATGCTACCTTCAGAGAATGCAAAATGTTTTCACTTCTTAAATACGTGCATCAAATGCCTAAGACACAATAGGTTTGTTGATTTTTGTTTGCCAGCATAGCACTAATTTGTCATTTCAATTGTATATATGAATAAAACAGGCTGAGTTCTTCATTTATACAAGTAATCACAGTACCACAGTAAATGCGAAATAATTCTTTACTCTTGTCCAATCTTGAGAGAATTTAAAAATACACCATTTATCTAATTTTCACAATATGTCAAAAAGATTGCCTCTAGGTCCAAATGGTTATTTATATTATAAAAGGAGGTTTACAGCAATTCCATTTTCACCCAAAACTGAATTAAAGTGTCATTTTACTTAGCAAATGTGTCCTGTGAAATCCACATAATGTGAGCAGATCTGTATGATCAGATCAGCTTTTTAGAGGCCAAGAGGGGACGTCCATGTTGATTACTTCCCACATGTCACAGGTTTGTAGACAGCATCACAATTAACTCATTCATGAGTCACCCAATATGTGCATTATCATGTGAGAAACATCTTTTAACATTCAGTGACAGAAGCCCTGGCCCCCTAGAGTCACTACAGTCCAGTTTGAGGCCAGACAGCCCCCACTGTGAACTTGTTGAGCTTTAGTTCCTGCTAAATGAAGACAATAAAACCTAATAGGCCATCCATGAGGCAGAAGCAATGGATGGCCTGACTCAGCCCATCTGATACATAAAATCACCTTCAGGGTCCACTGCTCTTCTTTCCCCACGGAGTTTTCTCGCCCCTCACCCTTTTCTAGCTAGAGCTGCATTTACAGTGAGATGGAAAAGCACTGCAAAGACTGGTACTCAAGCCAAAATCTTGGTTTCCATCTTAATGCTCAGTTATGAAAAGGTTATTTAGTCTGAAGAATGAGAAGTTTACGTAAAAATATGTGCTTGGTTTACTCTTTTTGAGTACTTTTAAATGACCCACAAGTTTTAGAAAGTGATTAGAAATATATGGCAAAGGATTTAGGACAAAGACTTTCTAAAAACCTAGAAGACTAAGGAAGGACAATTATGGAGAAAAAGTCAGATGTTTCAAATGACAAGGACTGGAATATGATCTTAAAAGTGAGGTTTTTATGTTTGCAAACATACACTTTACAAAGTTACAGTCCATTCTTTCAACTCTCTACCCCAGAATCTTTGATATTGGCAAGATTTCAGCAGGCAGTGTCTCTGGCATGATTCTTGAACTGGGAGTCCAATCTTTCCTCTTTTTTACGAAGCTAGAGTGGCATTCTTTGTTTTGTAAAGCTAAGTAGACCTGTGTTTTGAAGCCTGTTTTCTCTCCAAGAAACAGGTTTTAAAGACATTTCTAACCACTCTGACCCACAGTTTCTGCAACTATAAAATGAAAAATGCAATGTTTATCTCATGAAGTTCAAGAAATAACAAATGAAATGCATCTGACCCAAAGAATGTCAATTTATTTCTAATTTATTTCATGTTCCCAACTTCTTCTCCTATAATGTGGATAGAGGTTATCAGTTAATGAGATCATGTGTGCGCATGTGGGTGATGAAGTTTCTAAGTAATGATTAAAGTCATATTACCTAACTCAGCTAAAGTATAAAATATGAGAGTATAAATGAAGCTTGGAACCTGACATTAGAGAAACATGAATGGGATGATACACAAATTACTATAAAATATCATTAAGTAATTGTAAAATGTTAAATAAGATACTTTAGCTTTTCAAAACATTTACAAACAAGACATATAAAATTTCAAATTTGAACTTGCAGATAATTCAAATCCCATCATCAGATTTCAGGATTAGAAATCTGAGCATAGACAATAACTGTAACGACTTCTCATTTCAAACAGCACCCTGCGTCAGGCAGCCTGGGCATTCCGGAGCTTGTCTCATTTGGTCTTCACATTAACTCAGCAGGGCATTGTCATGATCCTTACTTTATGGCTGAGTCATAGGATTTTCTTAAAACTTCTCAAAGTGATGCCCAGGGCACAGCCCAGGAGTTTTATTCCAGTTCTTCCATCCTCACACTTATCTCTCCAGCACTATATAAATTATGAAGCCAAATTTTTGACTTCCATGTATCATAGTTGCTTCTCACAATGGCCCTGCTAGTTGACTCTTGAGATTTATGTCTTTTCCAGCTAAATTAGATGATTTGTGCGGCATGAAGAAAGGGGAATTCCAGTGAGAAGAGTTGGAAGGGTTGTCCAGTTAGGACACCTTTTCAGGGTTCTGAAAATAAGTGCTTACAAACCTCCAACTGTGGAAGAGGACTCAAAGGTGTAATGAAAAGTAAGAACCAAACTATGAGTTCACAGAATACTTTTTGAATGGTCTCTTAGGTACAGCAGTGGACTAAATCCCACGATCATGTAAACCTAAAATAGAATCTCTGCCCTCAGACATGGTCTGGTTTATATTTAACCACAGCAAAATGTCACACAATTCTTTCATCCATTTTATAACAAGTGGTTAAAAAAAAAAAAGGAAACCAGCTTTCTTACCATGATAAGAGTTAAAATTAGTTTCGATTCCATCCATACTGTTTTACAAAAGTCCATAAGCATTTCAAGTGCCACCATCTGGGCAAGAAGCTTTGGCTTGAGTGGCAAAGTTGGAGGTGGGCTGGCAGTGAGTGGCTGCACTTTTTAGTGCACACACCACAGGAGCATATGGTGCTAAAGGAACAGAGTCCGGGGATTTCCTTGCTACGCCGACAGCGTGACAAGCTGGAATCTGCACAGCAGAGCACTGGGTGGGATGTGAGACAACTAGAGAACTTGGGATGTGAGCCCTGGGAAGAGGGTGTTTCAGAGAGTTAGTTCAAGACCACCCCGGTGTACTTCTCATTAGAGCACAAAAGGTTGGCTTCTAAATGTATCTATAGGGGCTTGCGTGATGGTGAAAGGAACACAGTAATCCACTGAGAGGTAAGAAACAAGCATCATCAACAGGCAGAACTTCTGGGAGGATCGGACACTCGCCACTTGAGAAACGAGGTGCTCGTGGGATGCAGTAGTCCTGGGACTCCTTGTCCTTTGTGGCTTCCTGCCATGTTCATAGGACACTTGGGTGACACAGATAACTATGGGCCACTGTCCCTCGTGCTATGGAGGCACAGTACTCAAGTTTGATTCTTTTTTATCTCACTGATGCTTCTTTAATCAGAAATTCCTTTTCCCCTCCATGGCAGGGGTAGAGAATAAATACTTAACCATGAGGCTGATCACCAAAATTGTTCCAGTTTTATTGATTTAGCTTTCACCTCCAGCCGTGCTCCATGCGGATTTTCATGCACCCTCTCTTTGTTTCCAGTAATGTTCACCTTCCCTCCCTTTCCATCATCCATCCACTTCTCCAACACATTTTAACACTACCCGGTAGACAGCTTTTTATTGGACTGAGAAGAGACTGAAAAATAAGTTCACTACAGAGAGCCAGGCCACTACTGAGTTAAAATTAGAATGCGAACTAGAGGAACACACAGAAGGGAAAGATTCTGAATAGTGAGAAGTCAAGACATGACTGCTATAAAAGAGAATTTAGCAGGACCTTAAGCTTTGAAAAAAAGAGGTGGACAGGTAGAAACTGGGTAGCTAATGTCATATGCAGAGATCCTGGGTCAGGGATCCTGCTGCAGAGGAATGGGATGCAGACTCGATGTGCATCCTTGAGCCACAGAGGGCCATGAACTCGAGAAAGAGATGATCAGTTTATGCATCTACTGAGGACTTATTACATGATAGACAGTGTTTCAGAACTTCACATTATCTGATGAAGTTGTTACTAAGATTAAATGGCATAGGCATCCAACTGCTGAGCGCAAAGTCTGCTTCTTGATAATTGCTCAGTGGATGCCAACTTCCATCACCATCATTACAGTTCCTGCTGCTGTTATTGCTGCTGTTATGAATTATCTGTCAACCGGTAACAAGCCACAGTGCAGTCCCACATGACACGACTGTTCCTCAGCATCCTTATGTAATAACTGAAAGAACTCAGAGCACCTTTGTTGCCAAAAATTCTTCAAGAGTCAGGTATTTTACCAGAGAAACAATGTGATTCTGTAAATTCTGCTGCTTTTGCAACTAGAGCTGGGAAAGCATTCTGCTATTTTGGGCCACTCTGTATCATGAGGGTAGAAAACATTTAATTCAAGGAAGCAACATGTACTCTAAAGGGGAATACTGTTTTAAAACATGAATATATTGTCTCTTAGTGAGCCAAATGGTATCACAGGTTCACAGGTGTCATGGTACTTGAGTTTTTACACAAGCAGAATAGCCGTCCATTCATATCTGCAGCTATTGGTTATAGGTCCCTCCACAGAGGTCAAAATCTATGAATAGTCAAGCCCTTTGTATAAAATGGCATAGTATTTCTGTATAACTTAAGCACTTTCTATATATTTTAAATTACATAGACTACTTATAACACCTACTACAGTGTGTTATATGCATAGTTGTTTACTATATTGCATAGGAGATAATTAATTTTGGAAAGTGTTAGTACAGAGAGAACCAAGGTAAAGCTAACTACAATGGGCTGGATCCACAGATGTAGAACCTGAAGATTCAGAGGATCAGTTGTACCCATTTTTTGAGCAAAGAACTAGTTCAGAGGAAGAAGGTGACTTGCTTGAAGACACAAACTAGGAATATATGAAAAACTATGGTCTCATAAGTCAAACTTGGGTATCAATGTAATGAAAGGGAAGTTTTGTAAGGATTAGTGCCCATGTTTTGGAGTAGACTTCAATATAGCTAATACCGAAAGGCCTATGAAGCATATTTGAAGAAAAGTGTGATCAAATGCTGCTGACCGATGGTTCCTGGCACCTTTCTTACACTGCTGGTGCTTCCCAAGGCTACCTTAGTAGGAGGAAAATCCTGCAGCATGAGAGAAATGCTGTGCACTAATAGACAATGCAGGACTGGCACGATGAGACAGGTATTGAATGTTCCTTTCTCTGCATTGTCACTTGGTGGGATTTACTCATTTTCCTTAGCACATTTTCCAGATGCACAGTGTTCTAGAGTTTAGGTTTGAAACTATCAGAAAAGTTGGGGAAAGAGGAGAAGTTGGTCAAAGGGTATGAAGTAGTTAGGAGATTTTGGGGGATCTAGCACAGCATGGTAGCTATAGCTAGTAATAGTATAGTTAACAATGCTGTGTTACATACTTGTACTCTGCCAAAAAAGGTTTCTCCTTCCCACATATGCAGACACTCACACAATGATCACTGCTGTGGTGATGGCTGTGGTAACTAATTTGAAGCAAACATTTCACAGTTTGTATGTATATGAAATTGGGCAAACCAGATCTCTGTCCCTATGATAAAATACCTCATAATAAACACATAATGAGTAAAGATTTATTTTGAAGTTTTTCAGTGTATAATTGGTGGAAGGCAGGTCAGCGGTAGCCAGGAAGCAGATAAAGGTGGGAACACGTGGCAGAGGAGGCCCATTCATCTCAGGCAGGAAGCAGAGAGAGATAAAGAAAGGCAGGGTTCCCCCATCCCCTTCAAGGACACACCCCAGTAATGACACGATTTCCTCCGGTGGAGCCCTGGCCTCAAAAGGTCCCGTCATCTCCAAGTGGCACAAAGCTAAGGACCATGTCTTTAACAAATGGGCCTTTGGGGAACATCCTACTTCCAAATGAGGACACAAAGTCATCATGTTGTACACTTCGAACATGTCTCATTTTTATTTGCCTGTTAGGGCTCGGTAGAGCTCAGGGTGGTGGTGGGAGAGTGAGCCCTCATAAACTGCAGGCCCTGCATGATTCTGCTGTGTCACAGTAGGTGCATCAGTTATAACAAATGTCTCTGGGTCGGGGATGTTGATAATGCATGTGAAGGGAAAGGAGTTTATGGGAAATCTACACTTTCTACTCAGTTTTACTGTGATCTAAATGTTTTATTTAAAGCAAAGTCTCTTTAAGAAATAAAACTAATCCAAAATAATGAGCACTGTCCTGATGTGATTCCCCACAGAATTATTTTGAAAACATAATAAGTTTATTTCATTAAATTATCCAGATAGCTTCGATTTATCTCAATGAAACTAATTTGCTAAACATCTTCTGGATTACTTGCTTTTACAGTTAAGATTCTTTACTAAAGGACAATAGCTTATTCCATTTTTAAAAAAGAATTCAACCACTGTTTTTCAAATGATCTGACTTTTGATACCAGTCTATGGTATTGTGAGATCACGACCTTGTGGTCACACACAGAACAGAGGCTGTGAGAACCAGCAGAAGCCATTTACTGCAGTTTCTTGCACCAGCACGAGCAGCCAGCACCCTGCAGTCAGTTGCATCACCCCCAGGCAAGCTGTCCTTGCAGGGTGGTATGCAGAGAAAGAGGAGATATGTCACAAAAATCACTTCACTGGACTAGCCAGCACTTCAGAAGTAGTCAAGGGGATAGGACAATACTCCCTCGTAACTCCCAGACAGAATGACCTGGTGTATCCAACCACCCACACCAGATGAGAGCTTCGCATGGTGGCCAACATGCTGAAGAAAACTGCAAGTCACCAACAATTGGCATGTTGTTCCCTAGCACACAATTACCTGGATCTGGAGTGGAATTTAACTTAATTATCCTCTCTTTATACAGAAATCTGAACTCACTTTGAGCCAGCTGCAGACAAGGCAAGTAGAAAAGTCCGATGATTACTCGTTGTGTTCTCTCCTCTGTCAGATGAGGCCAAATGTTATGGTTTGTAGCTAGATACCTCTCCCAAGCCTCATTCCATCAAAGGAGGGGCTTTTGCAGAAGTGGCTGAATTTACAGTGTGATGCTTGGGCTAAAGGTATATGACTTCTGAATCAGTCTCTGATGGGTTTGGCACAGTTCTAGGTGGGATTAAGTGTGCCAGGTCATGGATGGATAAAATATAAGGCACAGAAGGAGAACATGTTCAGTTTCTGGTCATCACTTGCTGCTAGTTTGCTTGTTTGCTGCTTGCTGCTGTCTGCCTAGCCTGCTTTGCCATGGACTGTTTCTCTTCTGCCACGCCCCTCTGCCATGCCACTCCAGCTTGGAGGCAGCCAACTATGGACTGAAACTTCTACAAACTGTGAGACGAATAAACCTTTCCTTCCACAACTTGTGGGTGGTGGGTATTTTGTCTCAGCAAGGAGAACAGTAACTAAGACACTGCCCCTTCCTTGGTGGGAAGAAATGCAGGAAAGGAGAGAGTAATGAGGGCCTTAATGTTAGCCAGACTAGGGCGCCAGTAACAGATTAGTTATTTAGCAGCTGTATGTATGCCTTGGAAAGATACTTAAACCTCTGTAAGTTTATCTCTTCACCTGAAAATAATTTCTAACAATCCTCACTTCATAGGTTTGCTGTTAATTTCATTAAGTTCACACTCAACAGGAGCAAAACATCATTTCCATTGTACAGCTGGCTTCTGCATTCACCTAATTCCAGCCATTTCCAATCCCAAGGCCTAAATGTCCAGCTTCCGATCAGGTTCTTTAGGATTTTTCAGCCCATTATACATTCTCTGTATCTTTCATCTAAATTCCAATGTCCTTGGCCAGTTGAGAGAGTAGATGTTAAACACATAAACAAATAATAACCAATAAGCCTCTTACAATATTATTCTCATTCCTAAAATCTATCCTTTTTCTACAAGTCCTTATCTAAGACATAAACCAGCATCCCTTCTTAAATATAAGACAGGGACTACTGAGGATTTTTTAAAAACTGAAAAAATAATTTTATTTTGAAACTCACTCTTGTTAAGGTGGTTCTAAGCTTGTATTACTTGTACCACTGAAACCACATGAGCCAAACCTTAGAAAGACAAGTTTCCTGCAGCCATACAATTTTAGGATTTTAGCTGAACATAGAGCCTTTCTTCACAACAGCAGTTGAGGGCATTCAACATTAGTCTTGAATGAAGAAGGTGCCAAGTACACAGTTCACACAAAGATATTGCTGCTCGAGATCCTGAGGAATGATTAATATAGAGGAACTTTTCTCATCCAGTCAGAAATAAATACCCCTGAAATGAACACCAAGAGAGACACCAGAAAAGATCAGACTCAACAGAAGCAAGACATAGTTTTGCAGGCTACATTTTTTCCTGTAGTCTATTAAAGTTTTAGAGTTCTATACTGAATCTCCAAATGCAATTTCCTTCCTTCCTTCTTCCCTTCCCTGTCTCCCTCCCACTGTCTTTTCTTTTCTGTCTTTTTCTTTCTCTCTTTGATTTTCCTCTAGACATTGAGTCTCTGATTCTTAAAACGGTCACACAATGTTTCAGACATCCTCTGTGATAACTGACCCCATCAAGGAAAGAATAATTATAGCTAATCCATATGAACAGTTGCAATGAAACCAATTCTCTCTTTTAGGAGAACATGAAAAAATTATCTTGAGAAACAAAAAATGGGTTCCTAATTTTTACTTAGTTTCACTATATTTGCACGAAAAGAAATATTTAATGTTGATTTCAAGACAAGATCCAAGAGAACTTAGAAAGTTATTGTAATCCAAGACCAAGATAGGGCCGATGTTAAAATGGAGCAGCAGACAGTGAACTACGCAGGCACAGCATGGTACCTCTGTCGTTTTGTACTGTTCTCCACTTGGGGTTTGGAGATGTTATCCAAAGTGGGCCAAGTGGACATGTGAACCTTGGGAAGACGTAAGGACATAAAACTGCAGTGACTGCAACGAGTACCTCAAGGAGGTAGATGGGGGGGGTAGTAGGCACCGCAGTAGATACTCAGTATGAGTCACCTCGTTTCTTCCCACGCTCCTCCCAAACACAGCTGCATAGTTTTGACACAGCTCAACCACAGGGCCCAGTTGGCACAGAGGTGACCTGAGTCAGTCAGTTTATGCCACAGAACCGAAGATGGTATAAGCAGAATGAGGCATGGAGTTTTTGCTCAATGGTTTATATAAGGAAAAAAATGCTCTTGGTTCCCATTTCTGAGCAAGAAAATAGGCTCCTTCGGGAGAATGGAGCTCCAATCCCAGCCAAATCAGGTAGATTGCTGTATTTGGAGAAGAAAACAGTTTAGGAAATATAGCTGTTTGTGTAGTACCTTTGGGGTTTACATTTCTTTTAAGTCCCTGACAAAGTTACGTTGTGGGGGAAATTTTGGCCTGTTTGGGCTAAACTACAGGGAGTCAGAAATCCCCTCTTGCCACTGAATGTCAGCAACATAACAGTAGAAATGAGGAAAGGAACTGCAACCTCCAATCAAGGACAAAAGAATTTTCTGATTCTATTTTTTCTTAATAAAACTTTCTTTACATTTAATTTAAAAGCAATATAGATTTTTTTTCCAAACTAAACAAAAGGGAACATAAAGGTGATGAGGACACAGTTAAATGTAGAGAGATGATCTGTGAGGACACAGGGTAAAGATGGTCACCTACAAGCCAAATAAACAGGCCTCAGAAAAATCCTCCAAGAACCCTGTAACACGGTGGATTCAGACTTCTGGCATCCAGAAGTTTAACTGTGGGGCCATAAGTGTCTGTTGAGTAAGCTTCCTCCCCTTCATAGTGTTTTGCCAAAGCAACCTCGAAGATGAATGCCAAAAGATGTTCCAGGGTCCGAGTTGCCTGTGGGGTGATCACAGAAATGTACCCAGAAGGATGGAGGCTCGCTGAGTTTGCCCAGAGAGATGGATAACTGGGAGAGTGAGACAGAGTATGAGTCACTCTGTGTCGCTGAGACAAAATAACAGATACATCTTAAAAGAGGTTTGTTTTGGCTCATGGCCTTTGGTTCAGGCCACGGCTAAAAGCAGAAATAGAATTTGGGAAGAAGTTGACAAAAGAAAGCAGCTCAACCCACGGCAGTGGGGAAGCAAAGAGGGAGGAAAGGAGCTGGGCACAAGAGCCCTCTCTTCTAGTTCACACCCACAGTGACCCACCTCCTCCAACCAGACCTCCCTCCTGACAAGGATGATCAGCTGCCAACTCAAGAATTAATCCTCTGAGTCCACTAATGAGCATGTGAGACTTTGGGGAGACATCTTAGATCCAAGCCATAATAAACGTACTTAGGATTTCTCAGACTGTACCTGACAATTATGACCATGATGAATGAAGCCAATGAAAGGGAGTGTGACAGTTACTTTCACAGGTTAACTTCCCACGGGTACAGCTTCATACACACAGGAGCTGCTCTGAAGGTGTCTGGTAGATGTGATGAATGGTCATAATCAGCTAACTTTAAGTAAGGGAGATCATTCTACCCCATCCAGGTGACTGACTGCGTCAGTGGAACAGCTCTAACAACTAGAGTTAAGTGTTAACACTGGGGAAAAACAAATCCCACCTTGGAAGGGCAACTTGTCCTTCTTGGCTCGGTGAATTAGGAATTTCAAACTTATCCAATCAGCCCCCAAAATCACATAAGCAAATTTCTTGCCAGAAATCTCATAGCATGTGCATTTAGCCTGGTTCTGGTTTTCTGGCAGAACCTTAATTAATAGACCAATCCTGCCAAGTGAGGACAGAGACAAGCTGAGAAGACCTGGGAGGATAGAGTCATCTAGATTCTATCATCAGGGGAAGACACATCTATGGAGAAATCTCAAGAAAGCCCAGAAAATGTGAAGGGAGGCTACAGAGAAAGTGTATCAGACACAGTGAGGGGCCTGCGATGGGTCAACATATAACAAACTCTCTACAAAACTCAGGTGGCAGCCAGCTTCCCATGAGCCTCTGATCCATGAGCACCATGCATTTGGTCAAGAAACTTCACGGAGGTGTAAGTAAGGGCCAGAGAACCTGAGAGACAGGGAAAAGGAGGGACCATTCCTCCAAGAAGCTTATCACTTGAGCTGAAAGGACATTAGCCAGGGGAACTCGGGAAAATGAAGGTTTGGCATTGATGGGGCTGTTGATTAAAATGACAGAAACATGAGTATGATTTTACGAAGAAAGTACAAGAACCAATGGAGAGGGCGATACTGCAGGAAGGAGGTAACTAATGTGACAAAGCCCCAGGAATGATGAGGCTCAAACACAGGAACAGGGATAGAAGGAAGAGACTCTTCCCCAAGAACAGAGTGCCTTGTAGAGGGCACTGCTGGAGTTCACAGAAGGGCCCTCTCGATAGTTGGGCTTCATGTCTCAGTTCACTGCTGGGCAAAATCATTTACTGACTGTCAGGAGAACATGGTCAGGCAGAGGGTTTGGGAACCAGTACAGGTATTAATTCAATTTTTATCAGAAATAAGAGAAGGCATGGAGTCCTACTAGAAAACAAAAGAGGGATACAGCATCTTCTAGGCAGAATTAGGGTCAGGCATACTTGAAGGTAACAGCTTTGCTTTGACAAAAATAAAATTACTATTACCTGACAATATTTCATTAGTAGGATATAAGAACATGGAGTGTAGATCACTAGCTTGATGGTGATTAAGGCTTTAATGGAAGAAGATGGAAGAGGGACAAAGTAGCAGGACAGTTGGGTGTGTTTTCAAGATGGAGACTGGAGTGTCAACTCATAGAGTCTAGGCTGAGTGGGAGAAAAAAAAAGACACTGAGAAAAAGTGAAGAACTATCCATATGTTGGCAGAAGCAGTCTAGTGAAAATGAGTAGCAACAAGGGAAAAACACAGGCTCTGAGTCAGGCTGCTGAGATCCATTGTGGTCACGTGAGTCAGCAGTGGGTGTACGTGACCTTTGTTTAATCTTTCTCTGCCTTAGTTTCCTCATTTGTTAAAGAGATGTGGTAATAATACACCTACATATGTTAAGATTTATAAAAGAATTTACATAGACAGCTGTTCCTGCCTGGCATATATTAAGTGCTCGTTAAATTTTAATCATCCTTATCAAAGAAAGAGATGGCTGCAAGCATGGAAAATGGTGGAAGGAGTAGAAAACTGGATGCCCAGCAAGGCCAAGGACACTTATATGGTCAGTGTCATGGTGTTCACGGAAAGTGACCTAAAGGACCATGTGATTGGGATATAAACATCACATCTGTGGGCATGCCCCAAGAACAGCAACTCCTCAAGCCAAACAACAGGGAAGCATGTATTTTAGGATTTTTACAGTGAAAAGAAGATAAAGTTGCCTAGTGGTAGAAAGTTATGACAGTTAGTACATTAAATAGTAAGAACACTTGAAACTTTAAATATCTTCAGGAGCTACTGGACAACATTCCATATGCCCAAGGGAAAAGCTATTTGTAAGACATGTGTAAAATAGTCAGCACTTTTTCCACAGCACTAACTTTCTCCCTGGTTGGGAACTGATCATCCTAAACCACCTGCCCACCATCTGAGCATCTGGGAGTCTCTAGAACAAGATTCCATGAGATTGAACTACACCAGGATCCTTATCCAGGAACAATATTTTAAAACAGTGCCCTTCTCAAAAGTGACCACCTATCTCTTCAAGCCAAGCTGCTTGGCCTCCGACTTCTGCTGTCCAAGTTGTCCCTGGATTCCACACTTGGCTCTGCTCTGCTCTGCTCTGACAAGCGCACCACAGTCCTTTTCTTGTTGCCCTCTTTAGAATCACCAGTCAGTTCCTCTTCTAAATGAAATAAATCCAAATCCATAAATTTTTGTTCAAAGGTTTTGCTTTTTCAATCCTTCAACCATCTATCAATATAAACAAATTTTTAAAACTCATCTGTCCAGAGCTGTGGATTTAAGTGAACCAGCCCTTCGGTAGGATGGCTTTCCAGAGTGCTAGGATAGCTCTTCATTTTAAACTTACTGTCAAGCCTAATTTCAAAATAGTTGAGAAGGGAGTGGCAGGATGTATGATGTTATATGAACTGTCTGTGACCTATTTTTAGCTGGGATTTATCCCCATCTAATAAGCTGTAGAGCAGAATGTCTTTGGGAACTGTGTGTATTAAGAGTTCTAGTTAATCTATAAGAATGTTTTTCCCTTCTAAAATGTATATTATTGTAGAATTCTTCATTTTTAAGAAATCCCAGTGTGCAGGCTTATTTAAAAAAATTTTTTTTTGGTGACAAGGCTAGAATTCAGGACTTTGTATTTGCCAGGCAGGGACCAGAACCACTAAGCTAAGGCTGCAACTCTCATTAAAAATATTGTAGAGCAACTTGGAAATTCTTATCAAACTCAAGGCTAAATGTGTTCATTCAAGTAACAAAGTATATCTGTTTTTCTTGAACATTTAATGTAACACAAGTAAGAACAGAACTGACTTTGAGTCATCTTTTTGTATATTTTTACAAAATGTTCTTTGTATCAAGATCTCTTTAAAATCTAATTACAATATAAAATACACTTGTTTTTGTTTTTGTTTTTGTTTTCTTTTTGTCTAATAGCCTCTGTAGTGGAGACCAACCTTGTGATTACTAAGAATGTGGACAAATGGCCTTTTTACGTATTACCCTTTCTACACCTTTTATGCATCAGGAATAGAGTTCCTACACAATGCCATAAGCAATTACAGAGACCAGGAGTATTGAGGTCTCTACTAATCGTGGGTGAAATTAGATTTATAACATGTCTTTGAAGGCTTAAATGATAGTGGTTTTTAATTTCAGAGATAGATGGAATAAAAGATCTGACATTCCAATGCTAAAAAGGCAAAGAAGTATTTTACGATGACGATTTCCCAAGAAAGACTCACGCTACCATGGATATTATTTCTAAAGTACATAATAATGAAAGCCTTGTCTCAAAACAAAAGTCAAGATTTTTAAAAAAAGAAAGAAATCGGTGCTTCATTCTTTTAATATCTGTCGTCAGACTTTCAATCTTCTCTTGACTTTTAGGGACTTCTGCAAGGACTGTAGCTTCCTATTCGCTCTCTGAGAGATATTTCCAAAGCATTACATCTCCCAGAAAGTGAAACACATATTTCAAATGGCACAGAGACTGTTTGGTTGCCTTTCCTTTTCCCTCTTTTTATATTAAGAATCAACTCACTTACCAGAAAGTTCCTATATATGTGGATATTTAAAACTTTATCATTGGAAGTTTACTTCAGGAAAATTTTGCCAAAGAACAATAAAACTTTCAATTGTTCATGGTAGGTAGGGAAAATTAACAACACAATTTTTGAAAACCTCTAACAGCCCACAGTATGGAGGGTAATTGGATGGTTAATTTACAAAAGTCATTGAGACTCTAAAGAGATGAGAAGACAGTCCTGTGCTAAAAACTCTCCTATTTGGATGTTAACAGCCTTAAATAGTATATGGGTTGTTTCATAAGCCCTAATATTAGCCTGAGTCACGAGAAATACGAATTACCTTCTCCAGTGCCGTCCGTGGCCCTTACATAAAGAAATATTTACAAAACGAAAATCAAAGTGTTTCAAACAGGAGCAGGAAACTAGAGGAGGAAAAGAAAAAGCAGGCCGCTCAAACGGACTAGTTTCCTTACCAAGAGGCGCTGACCTTGTGGCCCCTCCGGCCCTTCCCACACTGGATTTTCTGCGGGGAAACGTGCGGGCCTCGGCGGTGCCCGAGGTAGGGCGGGCGGGTCGCTCTCCGGTCGCCCGGCCTCCCCGCTGCGAAGCCCCCCACCCCGCCCTCGGGGGACGCGCCGGCGCTCACCTGATGATCACGAACATGACCAGCGAGTTGCCCACTAAGCCCACGACAAACACCACGGAGTAGACGGCGGTGATGATGACCGGGATGGCCGGGGAGATGTGCGCGGGCTCCAGCTGCTCGTCGTCGGGGCCGGCGCTCCCGTTGCCGTCCGGCTCGGCCCAGCCCGGGAGCCAGGCGCTGCCGTTGGGGGACGGGCAGGCGCTCGGGGCGCAGGAGGGGCCCGGCTCCCCCCGGAAGATCCGCACGGGGGAGTCCATGGCCGGCGGCGGGCCGGGCAGCGCCGGAGGCTGCGGAGGAGAGCGCGGCTGGCCCGAGCAGGAGCAAACTTTGCCGGCGCTCCGAGCGGCTCTGCACAGCGGGCTCGGTGAGGACGGGGGCACCGAGCTCGCGCGCTCCCTCCGGCTCCCGAGATGTCCCCTGCCTGCCCCCTAGACTGGCCCCCAGCCTCCGAAGGCAGGGCACACGCGGACCCAGCCTGACCGTCCGCCCAGCCTAGCGCTGGCCTCCGCTGCCCGAGAAGCGCGCCCGGGTCTCCTCCAGCCGTGGGGTCGCCGCGCACCCGCCGCCCCGCGTCTCCGGCTCTCGGACCCCGGCCCGGGGCTCCTTCTTTGCCCGAAGCCGTCGGCTTCCCTGCTGCTCTCGGGGTGCGGCTCCCACTACTGGAGGCGGCTCAGCTGAGCCGGGCGCCCCAAAGATGCTGCCGGGTCCCAGGGACCCGCGGGCGCGAGTGGGGCTGGAGCTGCCGGGCCGCCCCGCCCCTCCCCCGCCCCTTCCCCGCCTACTCTCCGCCCCCCGGTCCAATCCCCGCCCCGTTCCCAGTCCCCGCCCCTTCAGTCCCTGTGCCGGGTCCCGCTACAGGCCCCACTGCGCCTTGCCCCGTTTCGTGACCTCTCTGCCTTCCTAGGGCCCACACAGCCCTGGCCGGCTTCACAGGCAGCCGTAGGAAGGGTTCGCCTGTTCAGCTCCGCGTGAACCTGGGTTATTCGAAGTGTGTGTCGAAGTTACTAAGCGTAGAGCTCGCAGGACCTTTTTTCGTAGGATGAAGAACTGGTGGATAGTAATCTAAGCACCTTCAAATGATCCAATTAGCATATGGCCACGTCATAAAATATTAAAGATTTTAAATGTGTTGGTAGAAAATTTCTGTGCATTCTGTTACTTCGGTCTGCGGCAGCTGGAGCGCAGCCTGAGCCCACACACACTACCCTGGACGAGTACTGTCTGCACAGCTTGGTGTCTCCGGTGTGGACAAAATTTCACCCTCCGGCCCAGCCTCCAGTGCTGACCTCGAAGGCTCAGTGTCTCACGTTAATACTGGAAGCCGTCACATCCGCTCACCTCGCCCTCGCCAGGTCTCCGGCACCACGCTCGGGAACCAAACCTCCGCAGATGACTCAGTCACTGCCAGGTCTCGGCCTGTCTCTGTAAGTCCGAGAACTGCCCTTCTATCATGCTGGTGAAAGGGCCTCTTAGGCAAAGGGACCAGAAAGACGAAGAACAAAGATGGGGACCCAGGACCCCATCCCAGGAGGAGGGGCAGAGGTCCTGAAGGAGAGGAGGGAAGGTCCCTGGGTTCCTACTTCTTCCAGGTTCCTTGGTCCAAAGGGAGATTGGGTCACCAAAGTTTTTCGATGCCTAGATAAACATAACTCCCTTGGACAATGGCTTACGGAAAATAAATACAAAGTATTCCTTCAACCACCATCTTTTCCACCGTGTGTTTTGAGAGTGATTATCATATCTTGTGTCTTTTAAATTCCAGCGCTCGGTGGAGAGTAGACCCTCCTTTTCCAAACTTCAGTGTTGCTGGGGTTTCCATGTGTGTGTCTCTCTCCACAAGGAAGATGGCAAACAGAATCTTCCCATGTGTCTATGGCCTTGTTTCCTGTCTGAACTGTCCAAACAAATTAGCAAAGATGTTTTGCATTTACTTTGTGGCCCAGGCTGGCCTCAAACTCAATGTGATCCTCCTGCCTCAGCCTCCCAAGTGCTAGGATTACAGGCACCTGCCACCACACCCAGCCCTGGACTACTCACTTTGGACAATGTGTCTATAATACACAGTTCCCTTTGGGGCAAATTTTCACATTGGTTTTCTTTTCTTAACTGCAGGTGGCTCTCTCACAGATGAAAATGCTGGAAATGGGTTCAAAACACAAGTGCTAGCGACTCTTGCCATTTGCCTATTGAACAGAACCATTTTATAAGATTCCCCCCCCCGCCCCACCATAAAACAGATGTGAGAGAGAAGTGGTTAGCAAGGGCAAAAGGGAAGAAAGGAAATTATTATTTTTAAAAGCTTTAAGTAAAGTTTTAAAGACAGAAAAAATTATAAAGAACTCTCCAAATTGATACAATTCCAGCAATTCAAACTCTTGATCTCCCTTTCTCACAAATACAGTTGTCCCTCGGTCCCCTCCAGGGAGGGGTTCCAACCCCCCATACCAAATCCACAGATGCTCCACTCCTTATATCACACGCCACCCTATTTGCATATAACCTACACACATTCTCTCATATGTTTAAATCATCTCTAGATGACTTATGGTACCGAATGCAGTGGAAATGCGATATAAATGCTGGTGATACTGTATTGTCGAGAGAATAATTACAGGGGAAAAAGTCTGGGTCCATATTTACTACAAATGTAATTTCAAGCTGTGGTAGTTTGAATCTCCCGATATAGACTTGTACATACAGAAGAATAGATATTATACATAGTGAATACAAAAAGATTTCTCTGGGATGTATTTCTGTAACCAAAGTAGGATGCAGGACTTCTTCCTCTTCCTCTTTTTTTCCCCCTTCTCCTTATGTTCTTTTTCTTTTTCTCATTGTTTTTCTTTTTTTGGTACCAGGCATGAACTCAGGACCGCGTGTTGGCCAGGCAGGCACAGCGTCGCTGAGCTAAACCCCAACCCCCGGCCCCGGAGGAGGACTTCAAAGCTACATGATAATGCTCTAATCCTGCTGATTGGTAATAAATCTCTACTAGTTGAGTCAGCTCCTGAAGGTGAAATAATAACTAACGATACTAAAAGCCGTCTTGTTTCATTTGCATACCCCTACCTTTCCCCCATTTTTCCTGTGTCGGCATGAGGTGAAATTGCAGGGGGAGGAGCCCCGGGGTGGTTTCAGGCAGCCCAGTTGCCAGGGGAAACGCCGAGTTTCTGAAAGCTGTAAGCACGGCTGTCGCTGTGTAGTCAGACTCTCAGGAGTATAAGATTTTTATCATAATATTGGATAAAAGCTCATGAAATGGAAAGAGAAATAAACTGTAAAAACGCTGTACACCGTTACGCACTGGTAGAAAGCACATGTGATTGAACTTACTAGCGTTTTATGTCTACTTGTCATCCTAGCAAATGGAAAATAATGCTTAAAACTAGAAGAAAGGCATTGTTTCAGGACCAAAATGTTGGATTTTTTTTTTTTTTTATCGGTTCGTGCTACCGAGCATCTTGGGTAATGAAAGCCGAGGCATGTCTTTCAGGTAGACTGGATCGCTCAGAGCCAGGGTGATTAACTTGCTTTCTCTTGGCCCTGGCCCCAGACACAGCCCGTGACGAGTGTGCAGCCGAGGAAGCGGGGCTGCCTGCCCGAGACGCCAGATGCGGCTGGCACAGGCGCCGAGCAGGACCCGGCGGCCGGCTCACTTCACTCGGTCTGGGTCGCTGTGTGTTCCAAGCCGAGAAGAGGGGGAAAGAGAGGACGTAACAGCGAGCAAGACAGTGGCAGCCTCTCCTGTGCCATGAGAGAATGGAGCTAAACTTGAAGATGTTTATGAATAATTGATAATAATATAATACAATCAACTCCGGTGACAATTACATAGGAGAAATGTTAGGAAGAAATTAAACAAGGTAACCAATAAGCCCATAAATCCAGTTTGTGCAAAATTTAAAAAATAGGTCTCCTTAAAAACATGGTACTTTACATTTGAATAAGTTATCCTGAGACAGGATAAGGTCAGGTCACCCCTGTGCTGCAGTTGGTGTGTGAGGTATTGCACACTTGCTGTCTGTACAACATGCACATGTGTGTATGGGCCACCAAGATGACTTACTGTCCAGGACCCAATCCTAGTGCAATCACGTCCAGAACAGCCTTTCTGAGCAAGTGGCGTTGAAGCTGATCTTTAAGGACAGTGCCACCATATTCAAGTGAAGAGTTGGAAAGGGACTGTTCCAGGCAGGCAACAGCACAAGTGAAGGAGATACGGTGGCAGAAGCAGGACACATTTGCGCCACCAAGAAGCCTAGAGAGGAAGATAGCATAGCCTAAGATTGAATGGAACATCCTCACTATTTTCAGTGTCAGCGAAGGGTATGAGAGATGCTGGGCTTTGTGGTTCACGTCCGTAACGCCAGCAGCTTGGGAGGGTGAGTAGAAAATGCAAGTGTGAAATGGCAGCTGAGTGATTTAGCAAGACCCTTTCGCAAATTAAAAATAAAACAAAAAAAAAAGCAGGGGGCAGGAAGTGAAGGAGAAGGTGCTCAGTGAGAAGGCGCTAGGTTTAGTCCTCAGTATAAGAAATTAATTAATAATTGATTTTAAAACCATAAAACAACCACTTGCCAGACAGAAGGGGACGTGCTCAGAGTTGGATTTTTGGAAAACAATTTGTCTTTTGTCTGAGGGAGAGGACAAGACTGTGAGGAGAGCCACAGAGAATCAGCATCACTGTCATCACTGAAAACCATGTTCAGATGCCATGTGTTATACACACGTGGGGCAAAGTCAGGACTTCACTGGATTCGAACTTGAAACTTTCTATAGAGAAACTCTTGAATGAACTGAATCCACCTATTTGAAAAGTCACGCCAAGTATGAGGGTAAAGAATAAGAACAATTCCAGTCTAAAAGAAGCTAAGAGCACCCCAGCAGTAGAGGAAAATAGGGATTGAACTGTGAATAAGAACTCATCCGGGAGAGAAAGGAGGGAGACACACACCCCAAAGGTGGAGGCTGGCCTGTGACAATGAGCTGGCTGGGTGACCAGCGCAGGTGGGGTGAATGTGAGAATAGCAGAGTGTGCAGGACACAGGAATGGAGTGCTGAAGGACAGGGATGCAGATCTGTAGCCAGGCAGGGAAGGGAGGCTGGTGGATGAGAGGGCTGCATATCTGGACAGAGAGTAGCTATTAAGCTCTTGCAGTTGTCTAGTGAGATGACTCAACACTAAACAGTGCAGCTGCAGAGAAGATGGAGCGAAGACGATGGTTTTGCTAAACATTTAGGAAATTAAATTGGCAAGATGTGAAGTTAGAATGAATTTTGGAGTTAGAGAAAGAGAAGAAGAGCCTAGAATTACTTTAGGAGTATGCTTGGGTGACCAAGAGGATGTCTGAGCCATTAACTGAAATAGAAAATTCCAAGAAATTACAGCAAGGTTTGGGGAAAGCACAATGAGTTCAGGCTTTAGAGGTCTGTGCCTGAAGCATCAGAGAGGTGTTTGTTTGTGAGCATCATACAGGGGCTTCTAATGTTGGGGAGATTCATGTAGGAGAAATGAAAGGCAGTAAGAGTTCCGGAAGTGAAGATAGGCATCCACTGTGCATGTTAGGAAAGTAAAGTCCACAGGGAAAACACTAGAGAAACTACCACCTTTAATGAGGCACTAACAAAGAAGATGAATACAGAGCAAGTGTAAAGGAAGAAGAGAGGGAAACAGAGTCAGAGAAACAGGAGAGCAAATTTCTGGAAGGATGGGATGATCCACAGTATCCACATGGCAGAGGAAGTCCTTGGGCCCCAGGGACTCTTTCTCATTGAAAGTAGCTTTTATATTTGGATTTCAGAGTAGAAATAAATATTCAATGAAATATAATGAAAAGCTGTAAACTCACATGACTTTCAAGTTCTCTGTTGAAGGAACTCTTGTCCTGGGACGAAAGTTGAAACAGGTGACAAGGTGAAAGTCATTGTCCAGAGGCCCATCCAGGCAGGTCAGGCATGCACATCCTGCGGGGGTGGGGAGCACTCTGCTCTATGAGACAAGGCCTCGGGGTCTCAGCTTATGTAACATTTGAGCATCCAAGACTCAGCCCTGCAGTGTGAGGGCCCCACATATCCTGTGTGCCCAGAACCAAGCTTGCTGTTCACAGGGAGTTTGCGTCTATCATGCACTCCACCTTTCTGTTCTACTCCATGTCTAGGAACTGCCTAATTAGCTCCCTGTGTACAGGCACCCACTCAGAACACCAAGGATTCCCCCTTCTTCTTTGCTTCTGTCTCTACGGTATGGAATTCAGCCTTTACCAGCTTCCCCTAGCTCTTCCTCTACCTTACACATAGTGCCTTTTTTCGATTCTCTTCAATAAACAAGACTGAGGCAGTAATCTGTCTGCCTGAGGACCATGTTCCATGTACTCACCCTGACGCAGTAATGCTTGCAGAGTCCTGGGCATCATTAACCTCCATTTGCAGAATGAGAGATTAATTGTGGTTTTCTCCATGCTCACTTCAAAAGAGCAGAAGTCTGTTTAATGCTCTGTCTCACAGGTGCCCTGACTGATCTTGAAAAAACTACCTCACCTTTCCTTTGAGGAAGGAGCCTGCCTTTGAGTTATCTTGGTAGGGATGAAACAATCCATTAGGGCCACAGAGCAACATGAATACTGTGGTGGGCTCCAAGCAGAGGCTCGCTTAGTGCCTTTAATCATCAAAATTCATATGTGAGGTGAAAACACACTGAACTGCAGGTCATCGCTCAACTCAATACTGGCCAAACAGCGCCCTCATTTGTCACTGTGGAGAGACAGGGCTTCCCATCTGATGGCATCCAATCACTGCTGCCAGACCAGGGGCTTACACATGTCAAAGGCACTTGTGTCAACTGATAGACTGTATAGATATGGGTGTTGTAGAAAGCTGAAGGTTTTTGTATAGCTCCCAGACATCATGTCTCAAACTGGTTTATTCATCTACATGCTTTTACAGAGACATAGTCAGGTTTCCAAGAGATTCTCCCACTCTTCCTATTTCCTCTTTGGTCTCTTCTGTTACGGTCCATAGCATCACCTATCCCCACATCAACTCCCTATCAATACCTTACATTATCAGTTCCAGGGGCTGTTTTGAGAATCTACTGTCCTCACCAAGCTACACATGCTCCTCCTCATAGAAGAGGCACCATAGGGAGAAGGGAGCTCCCTTTGGACCCTTTTCACTAACACTGTCTGAGTACATCCTCAGTCTCTTATATAATCCACCCTAAAAAGGGTCTGGAGGACGGATGACATGCTTCTCCGCTGCTGTCACCCCTGAATCTGCTCTCCTTAAAATCATTGGTTTAAAGTGTAACTATAGGCACTTCAGTTCCCTAGCACTGAAGAACTGAGTAAGAAAAGCTATGTTTGCATTACTTCGAATGAGTAGTATACATTTGCAACACAAAATAAACACACTCATTGTTGGGCTTTGTGCATGTATGCACTCCACCCTGACTTTCTATATTTCCTTCCTTCCCCTAATTTCTCCCATTCACAGGTTCCCTTGCCATCTCCACAAAGTCTGTCCTTTTGTTTCTTCAAATCTCTCTTTTATTTCACTCTTTAATTTATTTATACTTTGGGTTTTTCATATAAAAGGAAATGAATGCTATTTAACCTGATTTATTTCACTTAGCATTCTGGACACAAGGTGCATCTATTTTCTTACAAATAACTAAATACATTTTTTAGATGAAAGTGTTGCTCATAACTCATGCAAATGATTTAGGATTCCTCTCTAAAGAAAGACAGGAATCAAAGTGGAGGACAGGAAGGTCAGGAGCTTTTAATCCATAGGAATTACTATAATCACTGATGCAGAGCCCAATGAGCCAGGAAATTTGATGCAGTCAGATAAAACTATTGAGGTATTGATGGACTCTGGCTGGAAAGCTTTCTGGTTTTCCTGGAGTTAAGGAACTCTTCAGACACTGAATGATCCCTTCTTCACTGGCCTTAAATGGTCCAGAAGAATGTATCCTAGAAACCACACAGATACTAACCTTTCCTCCACACTCACTTACTCCTTGATGTGAAAATCCTCAGAGAGAAGAAACTGCATACCAGGGCAGCCAGTCCTTCTTTTGAGCTGAATAGGATAATGACTTCAAGTCCAGTTAGTAAGTTAGTAAGAGCTTGTCTCAAAAAAATAAAAACTTAAAAAAGACTAGGTATGTAGCTCAGTTTTAAGGTCACAACTTCACTTCCAAGTACAACACCTGCACACATACACACAAAAGAATAATAGTGCATTCTATATTACATTTCATGGGAAAGAGAATAGAGCTGGGACAAGAAAACTTTCTGGAAGACTATGACCATGTGTTTGAAAGGTTACATTACTCTGTAACAGTGGTTATATTCAATTTATCAACTATAATAGCATTTGTTTCTTTTTCTCTAAAATATGCATCTAACAATAAAATTATGGCCTAAATGATAGAAATCAAGGGATAACAAGTCCAGAGAAAAGTGGATTCCTCCTAGCCTTACATAGTACTGTGTACATTTATATGTTAATAAAATCAAGAAGTTTACCAAGCTTAACAAAACTTAGGAGCTCAGGACAATAGAGATATCCTACTCAGAAAAAGTGCTTGCTCAAGCTGTTAATTTCTTTTGCAGTAAATTTCATTATTCATTTAGCACTCAAAGTCTAGGGGCCCAAATCCCCAGAGTGGAGAGAGTCACCATTGCATGTGACAGAGTTGAGGAGTCGCCGTTGCATGTGACATCCAATCTAACCACCAAGCTTTTGTCTTGTAAGAAAAAGATCTCCATTTTCTATCATTTTACAGCATGTGCTATTAAAATGAAAAGCTTTAAAGTATACCCAAAAGAGTGATATTTTAAAAGATCAAAGCACAGTTTAAAAACTATCAAAAAAGAAGAATGGAAAATGTCTGACTAGTCTGCCTTAAGAAAGAAAGAGAAAATTACAAGCCTATTTCAGGTGACACAGAAGTGAATTCTGTTTGATTTGATTTCTGTTCCTCCCCCGTTAAATTTACAGAATGTGAATCCAAAAACATATGAACAGCAGAGGGAGTAGGTGCTATAACATAATGCTTTAGGACCTGACATAAGTACTTCCAATAATACAGAAGCAGCTGATCAAGCTTTATTTCAAAGGTAACTTTCCTTTTAAAATCTATGCCACATAATTACATTATCTCTTTGTGATCATGGTAATATGAGCATCATAAACTTGTATGAGCCTTTGGTTTCATCAAAGCACCTCTTATAATAATATCTCATTTGATCATGATAGCTGCATTATAGTTTATGCAGAAAACCGTGACTATCTATTTTATAATTTTAAAAAACAGCCTGCAAGATTTCAAACCACATAACCATGATTGTTTAATAAGTGGAAGATGCAGGAATAGAATTATTCTTTTGAATTCTAACTCAGTAATCTTTTCACCTTCCTGGGTTGTGCTAAAATTTTAGTTTAAATGAAAGTAGAGATGAGTCATAAGGGTAAAATTAAAATGTGAGATGAATGTCAAGTGTTCACTTCAATACTGAAGCAGAAATGTGGTTACATTGTCTTCATCATATGGGAGCTGGATGGTACATTGTGTAAAACAGATACAAATGGCCACAGTCAATTTGCATCCGAGCCAGGATTGGACCTAGCTGGACTCCAGGCACACTCCAGAAAAGCGCCCAGGGTCTGAGTATAGCAGCAGGAAGTGCCCCGGAGGTGGCTTTGAAGGTGGCATTTGGCACCATTGCATCTGCACTTGGGTTGGAGCTTACTGGCCTCCAGGCACACACCAGAAGGGTGCCAAGGGACTGAGTAAAGCAGTGGGCAGTGCTGCAAAAGTGGTGTTTGGCACCACTGCATCCTCACTGGGGTTGGAGCCTGCTGGCCTCCAGGCCCACATGGGAAGAGGGCTACAGACCTGAATATAACAGAGGGCAGAGCCGGGGAAGCAGCAGCCCATGCCATCGCAGCCAAGGAAGGCCAGAGTCTGAACTTCTTCACATCTACTGCAGAAGCACATCCAGGGACTCTGTATTGGTAAGTAGGTGGGCCTGTTGGAACATCAGCCAGTACCACTGCAGCTGTACCGGACCTGCAGCCTACAGGCCTCCAGGTCAACTGCACAAGCGAGTTCAGGGATTATGTACTGGTGAGCAGGCGGGCCTATTGGAACCTCAGGCAGCGTCATTGTAGCAGTGCAGGAGCCAGAGACTTTCTGGGTCTAAAGCAGATGGAAGAAGATATTTTGAAGGTATTGTTTGAGTGCCTCATATAGTGTGCCAGAACTAGGGGTTTTTCATTAGGTCCCAAAACAGACTGTAAAGAACTGTAAAGAACAACCCAGGAAACACTGATATTTTAAGGTTCCTAACTATTAGGAGGAAAGAGACTTGCAACAAACATTGCCAGAAAAGAGCACAGGTACAAAGCCAAAACAACAAGAAGAACAAAACTCAGAGATGAGGAAACACTCAAAGTCTAACATACAAAAATCCTCACCTCAAGGTAACACAGGGGGAAGGGAAATACAGAAGTTGGAAGGCCGGTCTCCAGGGTCCTCAGAAATGGTAACCAAAGCAGATCTAGTACAATGGAAATCAGAACGGATCTCTGAGATGAAAGTAGACATATTAGACTCTGTCAACACGATGATTAATAAAGCGAAAGAGGAAATCATGGAGTTGATAGAATCCAAGATAGCAAAAGCAATGGAACCTTTTAAACACCTACAAGCAGAGGTCCAGAAAATAAAGACAGAAAGTGAAACTTTGTGCAATAGAAAGAATGTTGCACAGAACTGAATTTCAGACCTAGAAGACAGGATATCAACCAATGAACTGGAAAGGCATAATCTATGGAAGAAAGGAAGCGATAATGAAAAGTCAATTCAACAGCTCCTAGATGATTCAAAGAAGAATAACATAAGATTGATTGGAGTCACTGAGGAAGCAGGAGACAATGCTAAAGACACTAAAAAGCTCTTTACAGAGATAATGGCAGGAAACTTCACAGGAATAGGAAAATAATTAGACATACAAATATATGAACCACACAGAACTCCAAATACCTGTGACATGAAAAAATCTACACCTAGGCATATAATCATAAAAGTCCCAGATATCAAAAAAAGGAGAATGAAATCCTGAAAGCAGCCAGAGAAAAGAAAACAGTTACATTCCAAGGGAAGCCCATCAGGAGCACAGCGGACTTCTCAACTCAAACACTCAATGCAAGAAGAGCCTGGAGTGAAGTCTTCCAAGCCCTAAAGGAAAACAACTTCCAACCCAGACTGATGTATCCTGAAAAACTATCCTTCAAAATTGATGGGGAAATAAGATACTTCCATGACAAAGAACACCTGAAAAATTTCACAAATACAAAACCTGTGTTCCAAAAACATTCTAAAGAATATCTTGGAGAAAAATAAGGAAAGTTACAAATCCATGAGACCTAACCGAGTCAACCCATGGGACCAAACAACAAACTGATGGGGAAAGGGCAAAAGTAGAATAACACAGCCAAGAACAGGAAAACATGGCAGCACTAAATTTACCTATATCAGTCATAACCATTAATGTCAATGGACTCAACGCACCAATTAAGAGATACAGACAGGCAGAGTGAATCAAAAAGCAAGATCCTACAATCTGCTGCATACAAGAAACACACCTAATGCAGAAAGAAACCCATGGACTGAAAGTAAAGGGATGGAAAACAATACTCCATGTGACAAGAAACAACAATAAAGCAGGAGTGGTGATTTTATTTGCAGACAGAATAAACTTCAAGCCAAAACTGATAGAGAGAGATAAAAATGGACATTATCTTTTAGTACAGGGAAAAACCCAAGACAAAGAAATCACAATCTTAAATATCTATGCTCCCAACTATATAATGCACCCAACTATATAAAACAAATATTTACGGACATGAAAAAGCACATAAACGTCAATACAATAATAGTAGGGGACCTTAATACCCCACTGTCACAGAGAGACAGATCGACTGGACAAAAAGTCAATAAGGAAATATTGGAGCTAAACCAGACTCTTCAGCAAATGGACTTAATAGATGCCCACAGAGTATTTCATCCCACAAAGTCACAATTTACATACTTCTCAGCTGCTCATGGATCATTCTCCAAAATAGACCTTGTGTTCATTCATAGAACAGTTTTAAGCAAATATAGAGGGACTGAAGTTATCCTTTGTATACTGTAAGATCACAGTACCCTGAAATTGGAGCTGAATATCAAAGGAAAGTCCAGGATCCTCACAAACACATGGAAACTGAACAACACTCTGCTGACCAACCAATGGGTCACAGAAGAAATTAGAGAAGAAATTGAATAGTTCTTATTGTTCAACTAAATGATAACCCCAATACAACATATAGAAATTGATGGGACACAATGAAAGCAGTTCTACGAGGAAAATTCATAGCAGTGAAAGACTACATCCAGAAAATGGAGTAAGTGCAAATAAACAATTCAATGCTGAAACTCAAGCGACTAGAAAGAGGGGAGCAAAACAAACCCAAAGCTCGCAATAGGCAAGAAATTATAAGGATCAGGGCAGAAATTAACGCATAGAAACCAAGAGAACGGTTCAAAAAATCAATGAAAACAAAAGTTGATTCTTTGAGAGGATAAACAAAATTGGTAGACCCTTAGCCAATCTCATTTAAAAAAGGAAGGAAAAGGTTCATATATACGCTATTAGGAATGAGAACGGAGAAATTACTACCAACCCAGAACAAGTCCAAAGGATAATAAACACCTACTTTGAAAATTGATGCTTTAATAAAATGGAAAATGTAGAAGAAATGGGTAGATTTCTAGACACATATGAACTCCCAAAGCTGAATAAAGAATATATAGAAATGATAAATACCCCAATAACAATCTGTGAAATTGAAAATGTAATCAAAAACTTGCCAACAAAGAAAAGCCCTGGACCTGACAGTTTTACTGCTAAATTCTATAAAACTTCTAAAGAAGAGTTAGTGCCTCTACTTCTGAAACTCTTCAATGACAATGAAAGTGAAGCAGTACTCCCAAACTTATTCCTAGAAGCAACCATTACCCTGATTCCAAAACCAGAGAAAGACCCAAACAAAAAAGAGAACTATAGGCCAATATCTCTAATGAACATTGATGCAAAAATCCTCAATAAGATACTGGCAAACAGAATAGAGAGAATTATCAAAAAGATTATACCCCTGGACCAAGTTGGATTCACCCAGGTATGCAAGGATGGTTCAACATATGTAAATCAATCAATGTTATACACTATATTAACAGGCTTAAGGACAAAAACCATATGGTCATCTCAATTGATGCAGAAAGAGCGTTTGACAAAATACAACACCCATTTATGTTGAAAACTCTACAAAAGATTGGAATAGATGGTCTGTATCTGAAACTAATAAAAGCTATCTACGAGAAACCTTCAGCCAGTATCATACTAAATGGTCAAAAATTGAAACCTTTCACACTAAGATCAGGAAGAAGACAAGGATGTCCTCTCTCACCACTTCTGTTCAATAGAGTTCTGGAAATATTAGCCATAGCTATTAGGCACGAGAAAGAAGTAAAAGAAATAAAGATAGGAACAGAAGAAGTTAGTTGTCATTATTATTATTATTATTGTTACTATTTTTTTTTAGGTTTTTTGAGACAGGGTCTTGCTTTGTGGTTCAGGCTGGCCCTGAGCTGAGCTTCAAACTCACATCACAACAATCCTCCTGCCTCTGCCTCCCGAGTTCTGGGATTACAGGCGTGAGCCAACACGCCCGACACTATGGTATGTGGTACTGGTTGCTGCTGGGTGTGAGTCTCCACGCCCAGTATGGTATGTGGTTACCAGGGATTGAACCTGGGCCCTTGCACTTGCAAGACAGGTGCCAGAACCACTGAGCTAACTCCTCGGCCCCAGTTGTCATTATTTGCTAATGACATGAAACTCCATCTAGAGTATCCTAAAACCTCAATTGCAGATTTGCTGGACCTAATCGCCATTTTTAGCTGGTTACAAGGTCAATGTTAAAAAATCAATAGGCTTTGTATACACAAACGTAGACCCACTGAGATAGAAATTGGGAAGTCAGTCTCTTTCACAATAGCACCCAAAAAAATAAAATACTTAGGAATCAATCTAACAAAGCAGGTGAAAGACCTCTACTCTGAAAACTATAGCACTCTGAAAAAGGAGATAGAAGATGGTATCAACAAATGGAAAGACATACCTTGCTCCTGGGTAGGAAGAACCAATATTGTCAAAATGGCTATACTCCCAAAACTACTCTACACATTCAACACAATCCCGATTGAAATCCCAACAGCATATTTCACAGATCTAGAGAAAAAAATCCAAACTTTCATCTGGAACCACAAAAGACTTAGAATGGCCAGAGCAATTCTGAGCAATAGGGACATGGTGGGGGGTATCACAACTCCAAACCTGAAACTATACTATAAAGACACCGCGATAAAAACCGCGTGGTACTGGCAAAGTAACAGACCCGAGGATCAATGGAGTAGACTAGAAGATCCAGAAACTACTCCAGATACACTGAGCCACCTCATCTTTGACAAAGGAGGCAAAAATCCTCAATGGAGGAAAGATAGCCTCTTTAACAAATGGTGCTGGAAAAACTGGGCTTTAACTTGCCAAAGGCTAAAACTAGATCTACCTTTCACCGTGTACCAAACTAAATTCAAAGTGGATAGACCTAAATATTAAAACAGACACTCTAAACCTGTTGCAATACAGTTTAGATAAAACTCTTGAAAACATTGGCATAAGGAAAGACTTCTTGAACAAAACCTCTATAACACAGAAATTGGCAGAAGAAATCAGCAAATGGGACCTCATTTTTTAAAAAATCTTCTGCACAGCAAAGGAAACCACCAACAGTGCAAACACGCAACCAACAATGTGGGAAAAAATCTCTACCAGCTGTTCCTCAGACAAAGCGTTACTATCTAGAATATATAAAGAGCTCAAGAAAATCAGCCCACCCAAATTTAAAGACCCAATTCAAAAATGGGTATCTGAAATGTATAGATATTTTTCAGAGGAAGAAGTAAGAGCAGCTAAGAAGCAAATGAAGAAATGCTCAACATCATTAGTCATTTGAGAGATGCAGATGAAAAAAATATTCAGATTTCATCTCACTCCACAAAGAATGGCTGCCTTTTCAGAATTAGCCAGCAGCAAATGTTGGTGAGGCTGCAAAGAAGGAACCCTTCTCCACTGTTGGTGGGACTGTAGACTCGTACAAACCCTGTGGAGATCAGTTTGGAGATTCCTCAAAAAGCTAGGATTGGAGGTCCCATTTGACCCAGCTAAGTATGTACACACAAGAATTAAAAGTCTCACATCACAGTGACATATGTGCACCCATGTTTATAGCAACTCAGGTTTTGATTGCTAAATCTTGGAAATAACCCACATGTCCATCAGCTGGAGACTGGATAAGAAAGCTGTAGTTCTTCTACAGAATGGAGTATTGGTCTACCATAAAAAATAATAAGTTTGAATCATTTCTACTTAAATGGACATACCTTGAGGATATCCTCATAAGTGTAATAAATAGGTCACAGATAGGTACATATCGCATCTTTTCTCTTGTATGAGAAAGTAAAGAGTAAAGTAAACCCCCACCATGTCCCTATTGCTCAGTAAAGTAAGAGTAAAGTAAAGTAAAGAGTAAAGTAAAGAGAAAGTAAATGAGTCCCAGAAATGTATGTTATATATTGTGAAATAGAAAATACTCAAAGTGAAATAGGATGAAGGGCAAAAAATAATGAGATTATAACAAAAAAGAAAGGAAACAAATTTTTTGTATATCAGGGGGTGGTAGCATGGGTAGGGCTATGGGAAAAAATGAGAATTAAGTTGTGTTTTATGCTGGTACAAATTCCCATTGTGGAGTGCAATTATGATGTGTATATGTAATGTACCAATAAATTTTTCAATTAAACAAATGGCCACAATTGAATTCAGTTTGAAAAATTGCATTAATGTTTACACGGTATGCTAAGCTCCCCTATGAAAGGAATTTACAAATATAACTAAAGCAAGTAGAAGGAGTTACTGATCAATTCCACAGTTATATAAATGATGTGAATAAGAGAATACTATAAATATATCTACTTGAGGAAACATAAGTGATATGAGCAGCATTATATAGCATTATGTGACAGTCACACCTAAAATTATAAATATAATGCAATTTTCCAGGTGTGGTGGTTTACACCTGTAATCCCAACACTCAGTAGGCAGTGGCAGGTGGCTTGCTGTGAGTTCGAGGCTAGACTGGGCTACATAGTGAGTTTGGGGTCAGTCTGAACTACAAAGAGAGACCCTGTCTCAAAAAAAAATTCTATATGTCTATATATATATACAATTTATAAAATTTAGATTATAAGCACTAATAAAATGTTGTTTATGTTCAAAGTAAGTGAATTTTTCTTCTTTTCAATTTTGAAAGATTGTTAATTGTATTGGCTATATACAGAGTCCACCAAAAATGTATACACACCTCAGGGAAAAGAAAACTTCTATAAACATTTTAATAATAAATGAGTTGATGTAGTTTGAGATTAATGCAAGTTATCTTTGGCTCTAGAATTACAAGAGGTGCTCAAAGTGTGACCATGAGCTTTCAGACATTTATTAGCATATCAGACTGCTGCTTGGGTCAGCTTGGTGATTGAGGCTGCTGCACGTGCATTGTCAATTTCTCCTGTATGGGCCAGCTGTATAATGGTTTTCCTGAGATAAACGACGTCCTATAGGACCCCTGACTCTCTATTGAAAAAAATATATTATTTCTTTTCCAAGGTGTGCGTATGTTTTTTAGTGGGCTCTGTGTTTATAGGAATGATACGTTAAACTATTTACAAAAGAATTAAAATTTTGTTTCATCTTGTCCATTCTTGTTCTCTTACTCTGTCCCCATTCCATGTAAGTCAACACCTATTATTGACTTTCAGTGTTTCTTTTTATGGAAACACAATTAAAGTTTTCTCTATAGTTTGTACACAAAATTATATGTTGCATTTTCTGATAGCTCCCCATAAATGGAGCTATTTCTAAAGCAAGATACAGTTTTTCTATCTCATTCTATTCAGTTTTTAAATTCTTAACATGTTAGAGACTTTGCTTTTGTGAATAGACCATGGTTACTATAGCTAACCTTCCTCAAATAGAAACTATGATTGTTTTTGCTTCCTACTGTCACAGTTAGAGCCACAACCTTTCTACATGCCACTGCACATGAGTGAGTACACTATACAACAAAGTCCCAGAGGTAGTTTGGTTTGGTCAGAAAAGTAGATAAGAATCCAGGAATTAGCTATGAAAAATTGGAGAGATTATTTTAACCTGGTTATTAAAACAAGCTTCACCAAAAGTTAAATTTATATCAACCTTAGTTAGATAAGTTACGAATAAAGATTATAAATGCTCAAATAAATTGATGAATCACGTCCTTTGTTTGTCTGTAATGTGAGCCTGGTGATGTTGTGTGGATGTGGGGATACTAATATTGTCTTTATCTTGCATTCAGAAAATCCTCTTTCAGGAATATAATTTTGATGTTTTTCTTCTGTAACCTAAGAGTGATTGAAAAGAGATTATTTTGGGTGAATATTCATAAGAGAAGCCTTCTATTTTCTGCTTTTCCAAATGTGCTTCTATTTCTATGGAACCATATACAAATGTTGGACTTTTCGTCTTTATTGTCTACTTTTCTTTGCAATCCTGCTTCTGAAAGGTAAGTCTGAATAGAAGCTTTTCAAAAGGAAGACGTTGTTTCCAATCTAAAGATACACAAATGTCCATCAGACACACTTTAGTGATCATGTTATTTTTTGACTCCTATAATATATGCTGAGTACTCAATTGTCATAAAATAAAGAGGTAAATTAAGTTCCTTTACCACAGTGGGTTTCTGTCTGGTTTCTCTTGTGTTTTCATTGTTTCCATTCATAACGTTTGATGCATTGTTCTTCTTGACTGCTGTCCTCCTTGTCTTCTGGATGTTTCTAGCAGGTTTTTCCTACTCTAGTGTTGCTTGTGAAAAGCAACTTGAGAATCTCTAAATGTATGATCTATATGATAAATATCATGTACATCACCAAACCTGAAATATAATGAATTGTTTCATAATGTAAATTCTCTTTGCAACGCAAGTCAGGGAATTACACATCCACTAGCAGACCCCACATTGGCCAGGGAGCATGCCCAGGGCAAGAGGAACTGGGGAGCCCGCTGACCATCTTAGATTCCTCACTACCGCGACTCCTTTTGGAAATTACTACTGAAATTTGATACCAGTAGGTTATCTCATTCAAGGAATCCTGATTTAGTCCTCCATGTTAGCACAGCATCCTGAGTCCTGCTCTCATTGTATTTGCATCTGGCAGATGTAATCATTTCATTTGCAACTTTTCTTAATTGTTTCATTTGAGAATGTTCTTTAGAGACTTGAGATTTTCCCTTTAACTCAGTTTAAATACTATTTTGCATTTATGGGTGAATTAAGCCCATTGATACTTATTAATTTCACAAATATATTTGAATTTACTCACTAATTTTGTGGTAAGCTTTCTATATTTGTAGTATTTTCACTTTGGTACTGTTTTATAACTTAGAATAACATTTGTTGCTATCTTTTTGTTTTGAGTGAAGTTGCATACAGTTCCTCTGATTTGGGTTGCGTTTGTATGATTCTGTTCTGATTCCCCCAAACAAAGTACCACAGACTCGGTGACATAAACATCAGAAGCTTATTTTCTCCCAGTTCTCAAGTCTGAAAGTCAAAATCAAGGTACCAACACAGTTTCTCCTTTGCTCCTAGATGTTCAGACATTACAGATAGGTAATTAACAAAGTTAACCTTCTGTGTAATTTTTCATCATCCCATTTGATTATTACTATTACTATACTTAGAATTTTGGATGGCTTCCAAATGCTCATGTGCTTAAGACTTTGCCCTTGGCTGGTGCTATTGGGAGACAGTGAAACCCTTAGAAAACATGGCCTAGTGGGAAAAAATGAAGGCGTGGGGATATGGCCACCCCGGCCTCTTTTTCTTTCTCATTGCTGCCTGGCCCCAAACACAGGAAATTTCATTTCTCTACCCGTTCCTTGCTGGAATGTTCTCCCTTATCAAGACTCCAAAGTGACAAGAATGACAGCATCTGAATCTATGAGCCAATAGAGACTTCTTTCCTTATTAAATGATTTATCTTAGGCCTTCCATTTTGTAATGGAAAGATGACTAACATACACAGGTATATTTTCTACATTTTCAAGACATATATTTCCATTCTATTTTGTTAATTGGTTCTCATTTTTTGTCTTAGTTTCAGAGAGAAGCATTACCAGTGCTCACCAAAATTACTTTTAATATTGCTTAGTGTATTAATTAATATGAAACTTAAAAAAAGATTTCTTAAAGTTATAAATATTCCTTATGAAAGTCAATCCAAAAATCCTCAACAAAATACTCACAAACCAAATCTAGTCACATATAAAATGAATTATGTACTATTATCAGGGTGGAACTATTCTAGGAATGCAAAAGTTGGTACAGCATCCAAAAACCACTCAGTTTAACACAACATAAGAATAAATAAAGGGAAAAAATCATGTGTTAATTCAATAGAGCAGAACAAGTATTTAATAAGATCCACCACTGTATCGTGACAAGTACATTCAACAAAGAATAGAAAGGAATTTCCTCATCAGTTAGAAAGTGATATAAAAATTAATAGTGAAAAACCAAATGCTTTCTCTTTCACTTCAGGAACAAAACATAGTATTTCACTTTTACCACATCTATCCAACATCTACAAGAGGTTGTGGCCAGGTAACCATGTAAGAAAAGATTTATTTAATGTTTGGAACTAATGAAGCAAACTATCACTCTTGTAAATAATTAATGTTGCATATAGATAGCACTGAAATCTACTGAACAGCTACTGAAAATAATAATGAGTTAAGCAAGCTAGAAGAGAGAATATCAAGCTGTTAAAAATCACTTGTACTTCAATATATCACCAGTGAACAGTATGAAAATCAGTCTATTTGTATCAGCATCAAAAATAATAAAATATTTCACAAGAATTACAAGACATATGCAATAAAAAGTATGTAACATTGATGAAAGAAAGAGTATCTGAAGTTGTTCAATATTTTGTCTCAGAAAACTTAATATTATTAAGATGGCACTACTCTATAAAATGAATTTGAGATTTAATATAATCTCTAAAAACTTTCAGGTGATCTTTTTCTGCAAAAAAAAAAAAAACCTGATAAACTTATCTGAAACTTTATACAAAAACACAATGGAGTCATAAACTAATGTAAAAAAGGAAAAACTTAGAGAACTCATACATCCAAATTTGAAAACTTATTGCAAAACTTCAGTAATTAAGACAGCTTGGTTCTGGTATCTAACATATAATAAGCAATTAAATAGACCATATATATATATATATATAATATTATATATATATAATCTATAACTAGAGTAACTAGAGTAACCAGACAAATGCATGAAGAGAAAATTCTATAACTAGAGTAACCAGACAATTGCATGAAGAGAAAACTCAATCTTTTAAACTGTGAGTCTCCACACCCAGTATTGTTACGTGGTTACCAAGGATGCGCTTCCAAGACAAGTGCCAGAACAACTGAGCTAAATCCCCGGCCCCAGACCAAGAATTACTTTTGCAACTCGTTCTCTTCAAAGTCTTTGCCTCCACCTGCATCTTCAAGTGTTTTACCTATTTTGTATTTCAGCAGACTAAGTATTTCTGTTCTAATATTTAGATCATTGATCCACTTGATTTTAGTTTAGTATATGGTGAGAGCTGTGGGACTAGGTAAATCTTTGACATGTAGTTCGCCAGTGTTGCCGGCACCCTTTGTTGAAAAGGCTATTTTTCCTGCAGTGGAAGTATTTGACCCATTTTTCAAAGATAAGGTATCTAAGTGTGCTAGAATTGTTTCTGAGTCCTCTATTCTGTTCCATTGAGCCTTAAGAAATTTTTTGCCAGTACCATATTGTTTTTATTACTGTAACTTTGTAGGATAATTTGAAGTGTAAGACCATGATGTCTTCTGCTTTGTACTTGTTGCATAAAATTGCTTTTGCTATTCTATGTCTCTTTTGGTTCCCTGTGAACTTTAGGATTGCTTCCTCTAGTTCTATACAGAATTTTGATTGAGATTCCATTAAATATATATAAAAGTTCTTGGGGCCGGGGATATAGCTCAGTGTTTGCGGTATTTGTCTTGCAAGCACAAGGACCTGGGTTCGATCCCTGGTAACCACATAACAATACTAGGTGTGGAGACTCACACCCAGCAGCAATCAGTACCACATACCACAGTGCCAGGCATGGTGGCTCATGCCTGTAATCCCAACACTCGGGAGGTAGAGGCAGGAGGATTGCTGTGATGTGAGTTGGAGGCTGAGCTCAGGGCCAGCCTGAATCACAAAGCAAGACCCTGTCTCAAAAAAAAAAAAAAAAAAAAAAGAAAAAAAGAAAAAGAAAAAGAAAAGGAGACCCTTTAAAAAAATCTATATAAAAGTTCTTGAAGTACAGCCATTTCAACTAAATTGATTCTGTCTAGGAACAGGGGCTATCTTTCCATTTTCTGGTAGCCTCTTCCATCTCCCTTTTCAGAGTACTTTAGCTTTCAAGGTAAAGGTCTTTCACTTGCTTTATTAGGTTAACTTCTAAGAATTTCATTTTTCTTGATATTTTTGTGAAAAGTATTGTTTCTTTAATTTCACTGTTGGTGAGTTTGTTATTGGTGTACAAAAATGCTATTGATTTTTTAATATTGACCTTGTTTCTTGGTATGCTATTGAATCATGTTATTAACTTGAGGAGTCAGTAGAGTTATTGATTTTATTTTCACTTCATTTATTTTTTTCAATTTTTATTGATATATGTCATGATCACATTCACCATAGAGAATTTGTACCTGTGTATAACATATATTGATTCTTCTTTCACAAAAGTAACACTTGGCAGCTTCAAACAGAATGACTATATTTTAGTTTGTTTGTGTCTAAGAGAGGATTCATGAGCAAGAAAATAAGTTAACAACTGTTTTACATTGTTATTGAAATTACAAGTACTACTTAGCAAATATTGAGCTGATGAATAAATTATGTGTGTGTGTGTGTGTGTGTGTGTGTGTGTGTGTGTGTGTGTGTGTGTGAAGTGAAGAATTTAAATTCCAATTCTGGCATATAAATTAATGTTTCCAACAACTGCTTCACTGTCCCTAGTCCCCAGAAACCTCCTGTGATTAAATATGCACCTTAAAGATCACTTATCTGGAGACATTGATCCCTCTGTGAAATTCTTTCAGCACATATTTGATATTCAAATGATTGACTCTTATTTGAGCTACATTTTCTTATTAGCCCAGTTTTGTTTTGTTTTGTTTTGTTTTGTTTTTCTGGAAAACACACTAGGATAAATTTAGTTGTGAAATAATTTTAGTTCCTCCTTTAAACACACAAAAGTTCCAAGTTTGCTTTGTTTCTAAAAGAGGATAAAGTGTCTTGTGCAGAGTCAAGTCCAAATGACAGCTCTTAGAATGCAGTAAAAGATATGAAGGTGATGTCTGCTATGCAGTGTTAAAATGCAGCAAATACATAGGGACTTGGGTTTAGCTCAAGTGGTACTGTGCTACCTTGGAAGTACAAGGGCCCGAGTTTGACCCCCAGTACTGTAAAAAAAAGTAAACTTAAATAAAATGTAGCAATTATAAAGACATTAAGGCAATGTTGAAGCTTCTAACTGATTATTACTGTGTCTAGAACTGTTGTCAGATCTACATTTTTAATCATACATATGCTAACATCTAATTGCAGATTTAGTTTTATAAAAACCCATCAGGACAAAATTGAGTTTTTATAATGTACTGTCATTGAAGAGGAAAAGAAAAGGTACAAGGAAAGAGGAAAGAAAGGAAGAAGGGAAGAGACTGTGCTTCTACTAATAATATTTTCAGTTATCAAAGACAGCAACAGTCAAAGCATCCCTTTTATAGACCCATTCAGAAACTCCCGTCCAGTGAGTCCTGATTTATGAACGAGTGCTTTCTGGAAGCACATTCAGAAGTTATATTTGCTCGGAAGCCCAACAAAGTGAACTTTACACACTTTACGCAAATACATACTGTGAAGCATAAAAGACCAAACACACAGTGTCACACTCACTGTACCGCAGCACACAGCAGCACGCCAGTAACAATGTCCGGCAGACACGGGAGCTACCTGCACAATTTGTTCACACCTTCTGCTGTTCGCAATGTGAGGCCCGGTCATATCAGTGAAAGTTCACAGCATGGACGTTTCCAAATTGAGGACTTACTGATCCTCAATGCAGAGCCAGATCTGAGAGCATATGGATGGAGATAATGCACGGGCAGGCTGTCTCGCGGGATCGCAGACCGCAGAAGAACCAGTCACGCTGGGGGATCTATTCAAAGCGGGAACTGGAGGACTTTCTGAACTCTTCTGTCTTCTCATTCAAACTTTTTCAGGACCCCTGTTGGCTGAGCCCATAGAGAGCCAGAAATTGGTGAAGTGCAGAGATGCATTCCTTACAACACAAAGCAAGGACGTGGTGTCTGCCCCAGCTGTGAGTAAACCAGCAAATGTTCACCCAGCCTCTTAAGGTACTATTTTGAAACCATAACTTAGGTGAAGGATGGTACATATGTGTCTATCTGCTTATTTGTTCCAAAGACAACAGTATATATACTGTATACAGACACATTCCATGGTCTTGGAGGTTAAAGAACTCCCGCCTTGGGAAGCCTACCTACTAATGAGGAGAGAAGGAAGAAACAAATAAGCACAAAATAAATGTACAATTGCAAGAAAAAAACAAGGCATGTGCTGGCGAGCTACTGATGGGCAGAGCCTGTCTCGGGTCTTCCTGTCTGAGTACCATCTGGAAGGCAAGCAGGACTCAGCGCTGGGGACCCTGGCAGCCTGGTCCTTCTGAGGATCTAAAGCAGCCCCGCAGAGCTGTGATGGGAAGAAAAAAGCCTAAGTGACCAAGCTGGAAGAAAACTGGGGCCAGATGATAGAGGACTTCGGGGGTTAGGGTTCCCTGACCTCCAACAAGCTCCTAAAAACTTTAAACTCAAACATGACATGATCTGACTTCTATTCCACAAATATTATTCATGTTTCTGATTTTGCACAATGCAATACTCTTGCTATGGCCAAATGTAAATTCAGAGTGCTAATTAGAAAGACTTTAGTGGTCTAGGAAAAGATGCTAGTGAGGTTGACCATGGAACAGTGATAGAGAGAAATGAGTACAATTGAATATTATCTAGAAGATAATAAAAATGCTGGTGGGGTAAATGTGGAGACTGAAAGAAAGGAAGGTTTTTGCTTTTTAATAAATAGGAAGATGGGAATGCCACTGACTAAATGGGAAAGACAGATTCATAAATTTTATAACAGATTTGAAGTGTCCCTAATGTTTCTTTGGATTATCCTCCAACACGCATATGGAACTACTTTATTCTGTTGTAGATAGAACTGGATAGGTCCACTCAAGAGACATGGAGATCTCGGTGGTACTGTGAGGTTTAACTTGAGATTACCAAAGAGAAAGCCTTGGCCAAACTGTGTTACTTGTATTGTTGCCAGAAATGATAAACACCACATAAAAACTCTCATTGGAGGGGTGCTTTTTGGAACAAATATTTCCAAGTCCTACTTCTTTTCTATGGGTACACTGAATATCCCCCATTGAAGTATCTCGCTCCTTCAGCTCTTCTTGTAATTTTCAAGCATATTCCTGTCTTCACAGAGCTCCCATTTGACTTGGAAATTTGTCAGCCATCGTTTCTTCATAGTTGTTTGTGTCCTCTTTTTCTTCTTCTCTTTTGAGCTATCCAATTGTAGTATTTTTTTACTACATCCTACATTATTTTTTATGTTCTTACTGTGTTATTCACATCTCTTCTATCATTGCTAAAATATTTTCTTGTTTGTTATACATTACTAAAGAACATACTAAATGTGTAGGTTTCCCTTATAGTTCTTTTCGTTCCATCTTCAGTTTTACATCATTTGAGTTAATATGTAAATTCAATTTTAGAATAATTTTAGCTTTCTGTGTACTCGATCATTTACTTGTTTGTATGGAATATGAAGTAAAAGCCTGGCTTATTGGTGTTTTACTAATATAATAATGTTAGCTTTTTCTTTTAATCTATCACTTCTAACATTTTTGTTACACTTGTGTTTTAGATGTGTGCTCTATAAGCATTTATTAAGAGCTAAATTTTATTTTTATGTCAAATATGACACTCTGTATATTCACATTGTTGTTAGTATATTTAGACTTTTGTGATTATCAGTGTGCTTTAATTTTCTTGCTATAGTTCCAGCTTGGTCCTGTATTTCTTCCTTCCTTCTTCCTTAGGATTTTACCTTTTCATTCACAAGTTCTATTCTTTCAGAATTTATCCCCAGATGGTTTTTTAAAAAAATCTTTATTGGTACATTAAATATACACATCATGATTGCACTCCATAATGGGGATTTGTACCAGTATAAGACACAACTTAATTCTCATTTTTTCCCATAGCCCTACCCACCCTACCACCCCCCCCATATACATAAAATTTGTTTCCTTACTGTTTTGTTACAATCTCAACATGGTCCCCTTTCACCTTATTTTACATTGAGCATTTTCTATTTCACAATATATAACATGGTTCTTTACTCAACGTTCTCTTTGCAATGTTAGCATGCTATATAAATTGCAGTGCGGGTAGGAAATGAACAATCTGTGACTATTTTAATATAGGCATTTTCACTAGAGTATCATCAGAATTGAGCAGCATTTTGTAGGAAAAATAAAGGGTCATTATTACACTGAAAGGGTAAGGAAAGTCCTCCTTTACGTGAGGAAAGTCAGTTCCTAATCCACAAAGAGTAACTTTGGTAACTGTAACTACTGCTGTAACTGAGAACATTAAAAGCTTCCAACAGACACTGACTTTGGAAAAACAGTGAGGCTTCCCCATGCTGCCCCAGATGGGAAGTGACCAGGGGAATAAACACCTGTCCCTCCTTCCACCTGTCAGCCTCCCAGGAGCAAAATCCCAGGGACGGCTCCTGTGAGGCACGTGCAGGGCCAGAGTTCCCTGTGCAGAACAAAGGATGGACAGAGATATGGACAGACTCTGACGTGGACCCATCATCGACTCTCCACCTTAGACAAGGACCCTTGGACACTTCAACCAGATGATCACAACTTGTGTCACATGCTTGCCAGCTTTTGATTGTATTTTAGCCCTCTTCCAAAAAAACCATTGCTACTGTGCTTTTTACTCATTTGTTAGCTTTCAAAGGTACATGTGTGTACCCTAGACCTTGTGTTATGTGTAGATCATTAGTTATTTTTCTTGATTTCCTTCAAAGCTTCTTTCACATAGTCCTGGTGGTTGTAAACACACTTAGTTTTTGTTTATCTGAAATGTCTTTATTTTGTCCTGATTTTTAAGAAATGTTAATCTGACTAAACAATTTTAGAGCTGCATTTATTTCCCCTCAGCCCTGGGTACATGGTATTATACTTGTCTCCAGGTTATGTCACCTTTTCGGAAAGGTAGCTTTGGTCTAATTATCATTTCTTTGTAGTCAATTTGTATTTTCCCTTCACCTATTTTTAAGATCATTGTCTGTGCTCTTTCAGCCATTTAACTGTAATTATTTAGGTTTTTCATTTTTGGAATAGTCTCTGTTCTTCCTAAATATGAGTTTGTGACTTAAAAAATGGACCTATATCGTTCACCATGCACTAAAATAAAATCAAAGTGAATAAAAATCTAAACATTAAAATAGAAACACTAAACCTGCTGCAAAATAGAACTCTTATAGCTTATAACTCTCTAGCTTATAATTCCAATCTCAGTGCAGTTTCCTTCTGTCATTGTAGTTTCTACTGTTGATATTTTGTAACTTTGATTATGAGGCCATGTCCAACAGCATCTAATTTGAGATAATCCTAAAAGAGGCTGAAATGAGAATAATTTTACCTTCTAAGGCATCCCAGAAACAGCTTTTCCTGGAACTGTTCACTTTATCTTTGACATTCAATTTTCTAGACCACAAAGATAATATATATAATAGAAAAATATGTGAATGTTTAAATTCTTTTTTAATTTAATTTTATTTGTTTTTTATTTTATTTTACTTATTTTATTTTATTTTATTTGAGACAGGATCTCACTTTGTAGTTCAGGCTGGCCCCAAGCTCAACCTCAAACTCACATCACAGCAATCCTCCTGCCTCTGCCTCCCAAGTGCTGGGAGCCACCATGCCTGGCACTATGGTATGTGGTGCTGATTGCTGCTGGGGTGAGTCTCCACACCCAGTATTGTTATGTGGTTACCAGGGATCAAACGCGGGCCCTTGCGCTTGCAACACAGGCACTGGAACCACTGAGCAAACTCCCCGGCCCTTAAATTCTTTTCTGAAAGCTTTACAGTAAAAGACACATTGTGATTAACACTCTTTAAAGTACTCTCGCATACTTCAAGTAAACGTATCCCACTGGTTTTGCCACTTTCTGAAGCAGTTCTGGAAGTCTCTTTGGTAGGTGTCTTCAGTCACACTGCTGTTGCTGCCTCGATGTTCTGAACAGATTAAAACATCCACCTTTCACAGTCATTTTGACTTGGGGCCAGACCCAGAAGTCACACTGTACCAGATCCAGTGAAAAGGGTAGATGAGAACATCCTATACTGTTTTTTACAAACCTGCTTTTTTTATTGGGAGGCACTCAGCAGTAGCCTTCATTGTACTTTTTATCACACTTTATAAAGACAATTATGAAAATGGACTTCCAGAACTGCTTGAGAAAATGGCAAGAATGACAGGATGTGTCCAACCAGGGGGAGTGTTTTGAGCGAGGTTAATGATAAAATGATAATTTTTTATTTAAGCATTCACCATATATTTTAATCATGTCTCATAATTCAAATTCTAGTCATACGCAGAACATTTTCAGGGTTATCCATTCTCCAGAGGTAAAAACATAAATAAACAAAACACTTTCTCAATCCATAACAACACGGAGATCAGAGAGCACCTGTCTTTCTTCTTTCACCAGATAAAGAGTTCTCCTACCCACGGCCTGCCCTCTCCACTGTCCTGAGCAGTGACTTTTCGTGGATGTGGCATGCCTGCACAGCTCTCTGGGAAGCAAGTCGACTGTTGGGCAAGGGTTGGAACGTCAACCAATCACATCCCTCGAGGTATCCTTGGCTTCCCATTCACTCTGCCCTGAGAGCCCAACCTTGCCTTTGTCCTGGTGGCATTCCCTCACCCATGATGTCCTGTGTACATTCTCTACTACTGAGACTCTTTGATCCTACTTATCCTACATCTATCTCTCAGTGTGTGTGGAGTTTAGCAACACCTAAAGATTCGATGTTTTTGCTTTGGAGTAATGTTCTATATTTATTCAGTTTCCATTATTTCTTTTAGAGAAAGCAAGCTGGCTTATGCTGGGTTCACCCTCCTGCAATTAAAATAAACTTCCCATGACTGATGCAGTGTGACTCAAATATTCTACTAGAAGAGTCTAGGAAATGGGTAATGTACTTAATGGTGACTCAGCATAAAAATGGGGGAAATGCAATTTAGGAGGAAAAGAGGGCTTGGGGTGGGGAGAGAACGGTGAGCTGCGTTCAGAGAATCCATGTTCTTCTCTTTGTCCGCTCACTGATGTACACATTCCAATGGCAACAAGACTTGCTCTCCTGACATCAGTTCACTCACTTGTCAGTCACATCACTAGATGCTCTCTAATTTGCCATCCATTTGTAAAAGTCTATAGAATTTAATTATTTGAAAATGTACCTGTTTGCTGCATACTTCCCCAAAGATGCTGAATAAATGAGAGAGACCACAGGACCATAGATTTTATTGTGAAGAGTAACATAAAAACCTTCATACCCAGGACATCATTTTTGATTGTAAGTAGAAAGGAGTTCAGGTTTTTATACTACACTTCCAAAGATTTTTCAGCCTTCTTGTTCACATATGACAGATTATTCCTGGTGGTAAAAAGTGTGGCAAAATATAGCTGGACAGAAAACCAATAGATATTGATTCCAAGTTATGAGTTTGCCAAATAAGCAAGAAAGATGAATAGTCTTATGTCAGGCAGTTACACAGTGTGAGGAAGTGAAGCTACCATGACTGTTCTGTCCCGGAACCCTTTCAGCTCTGGGCTTTGCTGTGGTTCTTGCTCAGCAGCCATAGCCTGTGAGCACCTCCCCTTGGCCACACTGGGAAGATTTCCTCTTGGGCCACAGTCATCCCACTGCTCTTACAAGGCTATTCTAGAACAAATGCAAATTAGAAGTCAAGGGTTAACAGCCCCAGCAGTCCTTTCCTCCAGGAGAGAAGACATTTCAGTGCCTCCCTCTGGTGTTTCTGTACTTTCTGCAGTGTGCACTCTCCTGGTGACTTCTTAGACCCACTTCCTCCTCTTCTGTTTCATTGTTCCCACCCCGCCAATCTCTTCCTTTGAATCTGTTTTCCAAATAATCACTTTGTTTCTGGGGCTGGGGATGTTACAAGGTGGCCCTTCCTGACCTCCTCTGGGAGGAAAGCTTGCATTTCCCCCCAGAAAAAAAAAACCTTGCTTGTCCCCAGCTCTCTGAGCATTGCCTTTGGGTGAAGGGACTCCATCACTCAAGATTATACTGCCTTTCTGGGGACAGTTAAGACCCACGGAGTGGGCAGTATTAGAGCACAAGGCTGGGATTGCTCTATTCTGTTGGGACCACTCTATAAAGCCATCTTAGGGCCATAGCTCACCATGGGTGCTTCTGTCACAGAAGCAGCACAGCTTCTCCATTTGCCCACCACAGTATTTTCCACTTCTTCTCTATGTTGATGCTGAGGATGCAGGAACAAACCTGCTAACCCAGCTGTGCTCCGACTCCTGTTTTCAAATTACTCCAGACTTTAGGACATAAGCTCTTGTTTTAGGCTTTGTTGTTTTGATGTTTTTAGCTGACAATATAAGCTGGATCAAGGTGTCTCTCTCTCTCTCTCTTTTCTATTTCACTGAAAAATATTATCTATTTAACTATCTCTCAATCAAAATACAACACAGCAGGTGCCAAAATCATCCTTGACCAAGTTCACAGTTTTCTGTAAGTCCTTGTTCTCAGGGCATTGTTAGATGACCAGCAAATCAATTTGATAAACAAATTTAACACGAGACATTACTAAAAAATTTCCAAAAATACTCCTATACCTATCATCATAGTTTCATATAACCCTAGCATTATTTTGGGATATTACAACCAGGAATGTTGTGAATTTGTCTGTCTTTAATTTGTTTGAGCTCTGGAGATCTGTCATTCATTTTCCCTTTGCTCTCTCTGAATGTTCTAGAAAGTCTTGGCACTTTTGCATTTTAGCTACTCTCAATTTTTCCAATGAAGTATTTTTCATAAACTAAAATTAGCATGGAATATATCACTTTTCAGAGTTACTAATGAGTCAATAGGGATGTTACATTCAAATCTAGAGATATTCCCACAGAGCTATTAATTTTTGACATTTAACCTCTGCCTATGTGGAAAATTAAACACTGCTGATTCCTTGACTATGATTTATTTTCTTTTAATGATTGCATGGAGGAGAAATAAAGCACAAACAAAACGGAAACAGAATATATATGTATTATGTGTGAGAAGCCTGCCTTTTTGAGCAAGGCACAGTGAAAGTAAGGATAAAATAATAATGTAATGATTTTTTACAAGTGTGATCAATCTAAGGCACACAAGCTTCCCAAATAACACTTTCCAATTTATACATTTATAGAAATAAATGTAAACTATGTGATTCATTACCTTCAGTATTCATTTTTACTTTGCTTATATTAAGGCAGTTAATTTCAAAGCAAAATAAGAAAATATTTTCTTATTCCTTGGGCCTTTTATATCTTATGCAAAGGAGCATCAATATTATATTTAATAGTTATGAAAATCAAGTCATTTGAATAATGCTTCTGAGATGGTGGTGCCATTCAAGTGACTGCTTGAGTTTCTTAGAAACACAAAAATACATGAAATCTACCTACAAGCTCTCTATTTGCAAATTTATTTCTCAAGCATATGGAAATGATCACTATCACTAAATGTGAGTAAACACAATTTAATCTAATCTCAAGTGACATTCCATGGTAATCTGCATACTCCATCTTCCCAGACCCTCCTCTGCTAGTACCCAGAGTGAGCCAGGGCACCCAGAGCTCTAAGCAATCTCTAATGATTCCATCTTTTCCGCTTCTCTCTTTTCCAGTTCATTTTGATTTCCAAACTGTCATTCAGGGTTTACCTCAAAAGCAACATGAATGTTCAAATCTATATGGCATAATTTGATGGACATGTGATTTCAAATATTCACTTGTAAAAATAAAATTATGACAGCTCTGTTATTTTCAGCGGTGTTGGTACTTTACTTTTTTTTATTGGTACATTTTATGCATGCATTATGATCACATTCAGCATTGAGAATTTGTACCAGTACATGACACATCTTGACTCATTTTTTCTTTTTAATGCTGCCTCCCTCCCCTATATGCATAAGCTTTGTTTCCTTTTTAAGCATCAATTTTTTTCTTTCCTTTCTTTATCTTCTCCTACCCTCCTTTCCCTTTTTCTTTTGAATGTTTCCTTCCTATTTCACAATACCTATCACACATTTTGGAACTCATTTACATCTGAAGTTTCTCATACTAGAGTGTTAGTATTTTAGACTTGAAAGATTTCCCATTAGAAATTTTCAGACATTTAGATGATATCAGTAGCCAAGGTCATCACTTAAAGAGCACCCCTAGGATGTAACAAGGCCATCACTGTGAGATCCAGGCAGATATGTGTGCAGAGCAGGGAGTGACACTGAAGGCGCTCTCCTCAGTAACCCACTCGAGCTACCTGTGAATGTGTGTGATGTGTGGTCAACCCCCAGGAGAAGGTGAGTGGAATTATGGCTCACAACACAGCACGGCAGGTGCCAAACTCATCCTTGACCAGGTTCACAGTTTTCTGTAAGTCCTTATTCTCAGGGTATTGTTACATGACCAGCAAATCAATTTCATGAAGAAATGTAACACAAGGCATTACTAAAAATTTCTAGAAATATTCCAACACATACCATATCCTCTTCATTTCATATAAATTACCTATTATTACCTTTACTCACCTGATCACATTTTTGACAATATACTTACATATCTGAAACTCAAGTGTGTGCTTGTCCTAGCAACAAATGAAGGCTCTGACCAAGCAGAGGTAGGTGAAGCCTGGACCTTCTAAAGGGAAGACTGGATCCATGACAGGTGCCATTTCTAGTGTGGGCTCAGTGTCATCACAAACTGATGCTTTTAGAATCAACCATTATTTATAATATAAAAAATATATGTGTGTTTAATATGAGATAAATGGGCAACTAACTCAAAATTCATAAATTGGCAACTAACTCAAAATAAAGGAGTTTTGAGTAAGTACAACACTGTATAGGTTAAACATAACATTTATCTTTCAGCCTAAACAGACCACAAGTTGCAAGTACTATGGCTTCTGAACTAGAATATAAAAGGGCATCCTGTCTTGTTTCTCTCCTTCAGAGCTTAGCCCAGTGTCTCCCACATAATCAGAGCTGGGCCCCCTGAGTAACTGAGGATGCACAGAGGGCTAATCCTCCCCGCATGAAGGCAGTGCTGAGATTACTGTGGCCTCAAGCATAATTATCTAAGATTTCCTTTTCTCTTCTAAAAAGAAACCTTCTAATTTTATAGGCTCTCTCTTTTACCACAACATATCAAAATGTGAAAAAGACATAGAGCCAGTCAGACCATATTTCCAAGATCAGAAAGTGAAGTGTTTTATTTAAATATCAAAACCTTGATATTTTATCAGATCAGTCTTGACCATAAAAATGAAAGCATTTAAGTTCAATTTGGGTAGTGCCAGGTCCTCACCAGGCCTGTTCTTCTAGCCATGAAGGATAATTTAGACACTTTTATGTGTAAGCTTTTACCACATGAATGTCTGTAGTGTTCTCAATGTTCATAAAATTGATTCCCAGGCAACTGCCAGCATGCAATATCTGAGTGTCTTGAAGATAATGAAGAATCACTTGATTTGGGATCTTGCTCTGTGCCAAGAGAATTAAAATGAGCCAGAGAGCAGCATTCAAAGTGCAGTACAGATGTAAGGAAATTATATTTAGTTCAGACAGAAAGAAGAGTTTAGGCCAAAAAAATGCAAAATCAATAATCTATTTGGTTCAAATTCATGATTTCTTGTAAATGTTTTGCTTGTTCAAATGGACCCAGTTTAATCTTACTTTCTTATTATGTTGGTTCCATAATGACGTGGATAACTCTGCCTTGCACTGCATCTAAGAGTGTGAATTTGGGGTATTCACATGGGCTTTGTACCTTCTGTCCATTGTATTTCTAGAGAAATAATACAGATCTTATATTAAACTGTCAAAGAAAATATTAATGTTAACAGATACAGGATCTCCCACTTCTTTTCCAACACTGAAATTTCTATGATTAGTTCAGAAATACATGCAAAGTAAATGTCATTGCAGGAAAGGTTAAAAAGTTTTGTTAATTTTGTTAGAACCATAAATTAGCGTACCAATAAATCACGAATCCATGGTATGTATGGATCCCCTATTTTCATGATTGATTGGAAAATTCAAACACAATTCTGAATATATAAAGAGCTCCCACAAATCAACAAGAAATGAATGAAATGCTCAATAGGAAAAAGTGAGCAAAAGCACTCCCTCTAAAAACACCGTGGCGTGTTGCACAAGTATAAATAAACCCATCCTAATGGGCTATAGCCTGTAGTCTATTGCTACCTAACAAATGTCCCCATTTTAAGTGGCTTACTAAAGTAATTGCTAACTATAATAAACTATGAATCTGGAGGTTGGCTAGAGGTTCATCGTACTTCTTGATCTTATACATATCCCCAATCCTTATCCTCAGAGAGGCAGATTTATAACTCAAATCTCCTCTCCACACTTGACCATCTTATAAATAAACAATTTTGCTTTTGCATGACCAGTTCTATGCAGAATTATCAGTTTCAGTGACTGGCATACTGTGTGGTGGGCACAGTGGGCATGGCTCAGTAACGCTGCTCGTTCCTACAAAAGCTGCTGAATGAATTGTGGTCCACCACACAGTGGTGTTCAATGTGTATAAAGATGGAGAAGATCTCCATGAATCAAGAGAGAGGCATTCCAAGTGTAAAGAATAAAGGAAGAATCTATTTGCTTGTTTCTGAAAAACAACACAGAACAACAAAAATTGGAAGAATGAATCACAAGTAAACAAGATTAGGTACCTGCAGGTAATGGCAAGGAATGAAGTAGGAAAAATGAAGGTGTGGGCCTAAGCTTGGAGGGAAATGGGGAAGTTACATTTCTATGTGTGTATTTCTCTATGTAGATAGACACTATATCGGCTCATTTTATAGGACATGAAAGATATAAGATGTCTAAATGCAATGTGTGAGACCTTCTCTTTGTAAAGAAAAACTCTAGAACAACTGGAAAAATTCAAATAAAATTTACAGGCTATAGTACTATATCAATGTTAATTTGTGTTAATAAATGTTATGTTAATAAATTTATGGAATTTATTCTGTGATTAGGTAAGGAAGCATCCTGCTTGTAAAAATACACTTTGCCTTACACAAGGACCAAGGCACCTAATATCTCTCTTTGTCTATTTCTCCCTGCTTATTTACACACACACACATACACACCAGAATATATTTTAATCACAGTGTTCTTGTGTATTTGAAAGAATATATACTCATATAATTTCAATTAATTTAAGTACTTTCTACTATGTAATGCATGGATTAATAAATTTTGAATCATTTTATTATTTTGACACATGACACATATTTATGGTACACTGTGTGATGTTTTGATATGCTGCATATATATTGTGAAGATAACCATAGTTGATATATCTATCACCTCTTAAGTTACTACATTTGTCATGTGATAAAAATACTAAAGATTTTCAATTTTAGTAATTTCAAGTATACATTATTCTTAACTATCATTACAACATTGCATATTAACTCTACAGAAATTACTATACATAAAATGTTATATCCTTTAACCAGAATCCTCCCACTTCCCACTTCCTAGACGCTGGCAACTGTCTTTTTATTCTGTTTCTATGAGTTTGACTTCTTTAGTTTCCAAATGCCAGTGAGACTCTCTGATATTGTATTGTTGTGCCTGGCTTGCTTCATTCAATGCAATATATACTTCGCTCACACATGTTGTAGAAACTAGGAAAATTCCCTTCTTCTGTAAAGCTGAATAATACTGCTTTAAATCTGTATCTATATTTTACACATATGATTATATACATGGATGTATAAGTTGATTCCATGTGTTGGCTATCGAGAATAGTGAATCAATGAATATGGGAATGCAAATAGCTCCTCAGCATACTGATTTCAATGTCTTGGAATATATAACCAGAATTGGGATTGCTGAATCATACGGATATTCTGTCTATGGCTCCATAAATCTATATTTCCACTAACAGTGAAGAAGCATAAATTTTTCACTACATGCTGGCCAACACTTTTATCTTTTTGTGCAATAATTATTCCAATGAGTGGGAGCTGATATCTTATTCTGAGTTTGATTTGCTTGACAAGTAGTGATGTTGAACACATTTTTCTATACCTATTTTCTAACTATATCTATTTTTTAAAAGGTTTACATAGAATCTTTTCTTATTTTAAATCTTTCTTGTTGAGTTTCTTCTGTATTCTGGATATTACCTTCTTATTAGTATATGATTTACTAATACTTTTCCTATAATTTCCTTTTTATTTTGGTGATTATTTACAGAAACATTTTAGTTGGATGCAAGTCTACCTGGTTACTTTGTCTTTGGTTTCCTGTGCTTTTTGAGCCATACTGAAAAATCATGGCCAAAAAAAAGTCATGGCCAAGACCAATGTAAAGAAGTCTTGTCACTCCGTTGAAATTTTGAATTTGTTAAGAAATCTAGGGACAGTCTAAATATTTGCACGTGTGCAGGATTAAACTGATAGCCTGGCAAAAGGTTGAGGAATTTTAATGACATAAAAGATTAGTCTACATTCATTTTAAAGTTCAAATAAAAGAAGAAAACATAGGCTGATGAAGAAAGGTTGGCCACATTGAATTTTGCATTTGAAATGGTGAAAAATATAGCAAAATATTTTGATACTTGATCTCATCTTTGAACTATGGTGATACTTTAAACTCTCTATGCTGGCCACTGTTCTTTCTTTTCCAGCTCCAGAACTACTTTGCATTGTGAGCAAAAGACAAAGCTGAGTAAGGCCGACAATTTCTGAAAAGCGTCATGCATATTTCCGTGGAAAAATTCAAATATCTGCAGGACACTACCACAAAGTCAAACTTTGAACTGATGTTGTGTCCTAGTAGTACATACAGGAAACTGTGTATCACTAAGAAATCCTTCAAGATAACCAGAGACACTAGTCAGTACTGATGAAAATTTTCCCATAGCCCTTCCAAGTTATTCAGATATGACTATCAGCAAAACTTCAGGAGAGCAAACATCTAATGTTCTCTTTTAGAAGATGAGAGACCTCCCCCCATCTCTCCTCTGCTGCCACTAGTTGGACAGAAATATGTACACCTTTCTTGTACTCACACTGATTCTCTTTAGGGCCAGTATAACTGTAAATCTTTAATCATCTGTGCTCTTGATATGTTTTAAATTAAACATATATTTTCCTTTAACACATTTTTTTGGTGCTGAGATCAAACCTAGTGCTTATACATACTAAGCAAAATCTCCACCTGTTTTACACCTCTAGCCCACAACCCATTTCTTGAAGGCATATCAGGCGTGGCTCAGACTCTGTGCTAGTCTGGACTAGCCCTCTGCCATGAAGACAGAGAGTACCATGGAATTCTTCCTTCTGAGCCCAACTCAGGATGAGTTCAGTTCTGGTGGAAAGCGAATTAGGCAAGCTGACACAGAAAATTAGCTAAAGATGTGCAGAATGCCCAGGAAATGGGGACTACTCCACCAACCAGACTTTGAAGAAATAACTAAACCTTTGAGACCTGATTTTCATTACAGTTGCTAGGTACTAAATGCGGACAGAACCTTAAAGTTTTTTAACTCAAAGTAAAGCTTGCATGTTCTGGGCTAATGTCTTGATCTACATCCCTAGGCAGACTTGAGGCATACAAAACGCCAAAAAGGAATTTGTCAGCCTTAATATTTTTTTCCTTCATAGAGGAAAAAATGTCTTCAAAAATTACAGTTAGATCTCTAGGAGGAAAAAGAAAACTATTTGTTCTCATCGGTGGTTTTAAAAAAATTACATTAATTAGGTTGTTTTTATCCAAAGCCTTTGCTAGCTAACATCAACCATGGCATGGGAATTTTTTAAGTTCTAAAACATTAAACTAAAGCAAAAGAATAACAACGGTTTAAAGAAAAAGAGTCTCAAAATTATGTAGAATCTTCTTACAAATATTTTAAGGACGTTTTAAATGAATTTTTCTCTGGGGAAATTAACCTCAGAAAATAAGCACAGGATAAAATGGATTACTGTGAAATGAAGAATTACTTTGAAATAAAGGTAAACTAGACAAGTTGACACTTTAACCCCCAACTATAGCAATAATAGGTTATCCAGTTCTAGATTAAAATGTGTTTGAGCATGCACACGAGTACGCGCACACATGCACGCACGCACACACACACACATGCACACACTTTTTTATGAAATATTCAACACTGGAACGTTTTTCATAAATATACCACATTAGTTTTTTTTTTTTAATTTTTGCTTACTTTCGGATAATGTAACAATTTAAGATCCTGACACCCTCTGCTGGCTTCTCTTGTATTTTATCATAGATTTATAAAATTATCTCCTAACTGTGCTTAAGTTGAATAAAATGTCTAAATCACTCTTGTATGACCCAGTCACTTATATAAGTAGTAGCCGTAGAGATAAAGTTGATATGCATTTGCAATTGAGTTTTTAAAGATCCTCAGTTCTATCCACTGTTTTCTGAATCTATGTTCTTCAGAATCTGTACACCAAGCTATCATTAGTGGTTCAACGGCTCATCACATCGACTTTTATGATCCCCACTAAGAAAGTCAAGTTAAACTCAAAGCTGCCTTGGGGTAATGAAGACAAACTATCTAGAGCTGAGGTACTGAACGCCCTGAAAGACACGAGCCATTGAGGACTATGTCAGCTTGCTCTATGACTTGCATGCAAAAACAGTGTTCTGTGATTTATTTGCCCTATTTCTGAAAATGAATTCAGTGGTGGAAATGAAGCAGCAGTAAAAATTTCATGTTAAGGGAAATAAACATCAATGCCAGGATAATTTGTTTTAAATGACTAAAAGTATGTCCACCTGGTTCAAAACAACCATAAAATCATTTCAAGTATATCACCAACTAAACTCAACTATTTTATCTATGTCCCTCAGAAGAGACACATGAAAAACTGGTGGTCACCTGTCAGTCACCAGATCCAGAAGATCTCTCCAAAATGGCCCTGCCAACTGGGCAAAAGAAAGGTGGCACAGCCATGAAATATAGGCTGAGGGTAGGAAATCCCTGAGGTGACACCAGCCCAGTGGACAGACTGATGGAGAAAGCGCCTTAGTTGATATTTAGCCAGTGCTCCTCAGAGGAAGGTGACAGGAGAGAGTAAAGGAGATGACCAAAGATGGCAGGTGCTCAGGGGTCATCCCAAAAGACCATCAAAAATGGACACCTGAGGTGACACTCCTCATCTGTCACACAGGGCAACAGGAAGGAGCGCAAATGGGTATGTCTACCCGGGCAGATCTCAGACAGCAGAAATGTAGGCTTCCCCTGTGACAGCACCTGTCCAGTCCTCATTAGAGGCAGGACAAGGGAGAAAAGCTGAGATGGTCCTGCTCAGAAGGCATCACAGACAAGGTTGTAGAAGGAAGTCCCTAAAATTCACCTGCCAGGTGACCACAGGCAGAGCCACTGGACTGAGCCCCTGAACTGACGCTTGTCCAGTTGTCATCACGAACACTGGGACAAGAGAGAGCATCTGGGATTCCACCTGGCCATCACTCTGTCCCAACAGACTCTCTCACACTTGGGTTATACTAAAAAGGCTTCATTTGCTATCATTCACTGATGACTATGAAATGAGCTAAATAATTTACACTGGGGGCTGGGAGTTAGCTCAGTGGTGCCGGCGCCTGTCTTGCAAGCGCAAGGACCCGGGTTCGATTCCCCGGTAACCACATAACAATACTGGGTGAGGAAACCCACACCCAGCAGCAACCAGTACCACATACCACAGTGCCGGGCGTGGTGGCTCACGTCTATAATCCCAGCACTCGGGAGGCAGAGGCAGGAGGATTGTGATGTGAGTTTGAGGCTGAGCTGAGGGCCAGCCTGAACCCAAAGCGAGACCCTGTCTCAAAAAAAAAAAAAAAAAAAAAAAAATTTACACTGATGTTTAAGTGTGTCACTAACATGCAGGATGTTTTACAATAATCAACTTGGAAATTAAATAAACTTTTAAGTTGTTACCCATGACCTTTGTCAGTTAGCTAAAGCACCGTGTGTATCTGTGTGTGTATATGTGTCTACATGTGTGCACATATGTATATATGCATAGGAAGAAGATATGACTTCTCGAAAGACTAACTTTTAAACTTCAAACTCAAAGAGAAGAAAATAGCAACTCTGGCTATCATAGGGATCACTAGGGAAGTGTAAAGCATAATTTTGATTCAAAGCATTTTGTGATTTACTTTGATATTTGCATCTTCACTTCTTTATAAATTAATGCCCAAATATGAAAATAGATGACATTTTAAGTAATCTTCTTCACTGTTCAGTTCCCAGTGTGATATTCTAAGGACTAAACTTTCTGATAAGACTGCTGTATTCTCTGAAGCCGGGCTTCACGCTGTTAAAACTACACTCACACTCCAAGGTGGGCGTGGCCCAAACTGTCCTCTTGACTCTCCATGTCAATCAGGTTGAATCACTGATAAGGACATTGTTCTCCTGCTGTCAGGTAGTCACAATCTAACCTAAGTTACACAAACAGTTGTGTGTTGGGCAAACTAAACTAACATTCTTTTGAAAAGCAAACACCAGAGCATTCTGGAACAACAGGGTCTTGATTTATGAGGAACGTTTTCATGATGCATGAAAGCAAAGAAAGAAAAGCAGACAGATCCAAGGCTGTCAAGTTTTCTGGAGGACTTACTAACAAAATCATGGTCCTGGGTACCAGAAAGACCAACAGGAGCCTTACAATTTAGATTAGAAGTTGAGTACATACACTGGCTGGATGGAACAAGCGACTATATTCTAGCTGGACTGTCCTTGGTTTATCATAGTTAGTACCAAAGAGCCAGACACACTTAGCACCAGGGTCTCACTGTGGAGCTCCACGTGCCACTTTAGTGATTTCATCTGTAGTCTGCTGAGAAGCTCTAAAGGGAAAACTAGCTAAGCTTACTGTGGCGCAATAATGGGAGCTGCACTTTAATATGACTGAAGTCACGGGAAGCTGAATCTGTACACAGAGAAACTCGGTGGTTTTCCTTTGCGTTTAGAATCTGAAAATTATTTGTAGTTCATTTTACATTGAAATGAAAGATTTAAGAATAATAAAAATATAACTTGTAATTTTTAAAAGAAACATGAAATATAGTTTTTCCAAGTGAGATTTTTTTAGACAGTTTTTCAAACCCTGCTTAATTGTAAGAAATGTAATACCTTTTGAGTAATATGAATAGAATCTGATAATTTAAATAGTAATAAAGTAAGTAATAAAATCCTCAACATGCCTCAAGGCAAACTTGGATTGAAAAATATGGATCACATTCAGCATTGGAGGTTTGAACCAGTACATGGCACAGCTTGATTCTCATTGTTTCCCACTCCCCTACCCTCCCTATACCTCCAGTCCCTAAACACATAAGCTTTGTTTCATTTATTTACCATCATACGTTTTCTTTCACTTCTTTTCTTACCCCTATAACTGACTCTTGCCTGTTTGTGCAATGTTGATTCAAATCATCCAGCTCAAAGATGACACAATCTCATCCTTGTTGTTAAAGCAATCTGTTTGTAAAAAATTCACACCATCCTCATTACTGGTTAATTCCTAAGCACCTCATCTCAGCTGGGCAGTGGGCTATAGGTTAAGATATGAGATACAATAATTCAAGGCAGCAGTGGACCTGTGCACCATTCAGAAGCAGGGCCAACCATCTACTCGCCATCAGTAACAGGGCAGCCCACAAGAACAATAGCCAGGTCCAGACAATGGAGAAGAGCAGAAAGCTCATCTTTCTGAGATGAGGAAGATGGTATAGTGGAGCTCTGCAGAAAGAGGGCCACTCTGAGGCATGTTGTTGAGTACTGAAGCCCCTGGAAGAGTGAAAATAGCCACTGCAATATTCAGTGGGCTACAGTAGTTGCTGAGTAGTTGGGATTAGCACCTCCTACCAGAACCGAGGCTTGCTATGGAGTGGGGGGAGGGGGGTCCATCCTGAAGCAGAACTGTACAGAGTCCAAACCCACAAGAGGTCAGAGAGCTCAGTTCCAGCCTCACAGCCAGAAGCCAGCATGCAGGTCAGTGGACTATGACTGACTCACCGAGATTAAGTGACTCAGACCTGCATGCTCCTGCCCATATCTACTGGACTTATTTCTTTCCTTTTTTTCTTTGTTTCTCTCTTTTTCTTCTACTTTCTTCTTCCTCTTCTCCACTTCTTTCCCTCCTTGTGTCTGTATATCTCCTGTTTTGTTTTTGCTTGACTGTTCTCATTTCTACAACAGTGAATAGTTTCTAGCTCTCCTGTTGCTGTTAGTTTGTATTGGTCTTGTTTTTGTTCCTTCCTTCTCTCTTGTCTCCATCTCTACCAGTTTCCCAAAATTTACATGTTCTTTCTGTGTCCTTTAGCCCTACTTCTACCTTTCCCTCTCTATTTCTCTACCCCGCCCCAAACTCCTTCTAAGTCTTCTTCCCAGAAGATAAATTTGCTATACTGAAAAGCTTATTTACTTCAAACACATTTCTGGTTGGTCCTAAATTTTGATATATAAATGTAAGTCTACTGCCTGTGGTTAAAGTAAGACAGATGAATAGTTACGACAATTTGTCATTTTCTAAACTGTGTTTGATACTATTGTAGATGTTGACTATATTGCTTTGGACAGGACAACATGATTGTTCTGGTCAGTTGTTCTTGTTGGTGTACTGAGATGGGGATTACCTGATGGTCATGACAGCCTCAAAGACCTGGAAGACACTACTGAGAAGTGCTCATTCTGTAATGGTTAAAGATACTTGCAAGAAGCAACATCAACCCATAAATTAAACCAAAAACATTAGAAACAACAAAAATAGAAATGAGAAGACACCTAAACAAGATGTAAAACCAAATTTCCAGATCACCAAATACAACTCCAGACAGGAGTGAAATGAAAGAATTCAAATATTAATCACTCAGACTCTCCCTGAACTGGTAACAAGGGAAGTAACAAAACATATGCAGTAGCTCTGGGAAAAATTCAATCAGAAATAATTTCTCAAATAACAAGTGATGGTCACCAAAATGAAAGATATGATTGATAATGCTGGAGAAGATGCTAATTAAAAATTAGAGGAGCTGAGGAAAATGATGGAAACAATAAATACACACCATAGAAAAGAATTGGAAAACATAATACACATCCAAGCAGATATCCAAGAAATTATGCACTCCACTGAAAGTTTCTGTAGCAAAATAAATATGAGGTCAGAATTTCAGATATAGAAGACAAGATAGTGGTTAACAAGTAAAAAAGAACAATTTCATAAAAATAGCAAGGGACTATGAGAAATCAATCCAGCTGCTACTCAATTATGCAAAAAAGAATAATTTAATACTGACTGGAGTCAGTGAAGGAGTGGCAGATTGCACAAAAGACATAAATAAACTTGTTGTGGCAATAATCACAGAAATCTTCCCAAATGGGGAAAAATAATTTGATATAAAGATAAGTGAGATACATAGAACACCATCTAGTTGTGATTAAAAAAAAAAAAAACCCTGCACCTTCCCATATGTTAGTCAAGTTTCCAGAAATACAACGTAATGAAATAAACAAATAAATTAGGTACAAAGGAAAGCCCATTAGAATCACAGAAGACTTCTCAACAGAAACCCTCATGTCAAGGAGAGCCTGGAGTAAAGTATTTAAAACCCTAAAGGAAAACAACTTCCAAACCACATTTGATGTAGCTTGCAAAACTATCTTTCAAAATCAGTGGAAAAACAAGGTACTTTCATGAAAAAAAGCACCAGAAGAATTTCATGAATACTAAAACAGCACTGAGAAAAAAATTCTAGACAATATCCTAGGAAAAGGCAGTGAAAATCCACCTCCATGAAGCACAACAGAATGAATTCATCAGGCAAGGCAAGAAATTGAATGTCAAAGGGAGGAGAATACAATAACAGGAAAAGCTCATGACAAGGCTAAGTCAATACACATCAGTTAGAACCACCAATATTGATGGTCGTAGCTCATCAGTCAAAAGAAATAGACTGGCAGAATGAATAAAGAAGCAAGACCCAACAATACGCTGCATACAAAAAACACATTTAATTCAAAAAGAAATTCATAGATTGAAAGTCAAAGGATAGAAAACAATATAAAAAGTAAAGGTAGCTTTCCTCTTTACCAAGAAGAGAATTTCAAACCAAGACTAATTAAGGGAGACAAAGAAAGTCACTACGTCCTTATAAAGGGAACAATCCAAGAAGAAAAGATGACATTCATAAATATATACACACCAAATGGTATTGCACTGAACAATACAAAATAAATTATTAACCAACACAAAGAATCGAATAAGCACCAACAGAGTAGTAGTGGAAGATCACAGTACCCCACTGTCACAAATAGACAGATTGACTAGACAAAAAAATCAACAACAAATACTAGAACTCAGCCAAGCTTTTAATAAATGTTTCTAGAGGGTTCCACCCCACAAAATGGACTTAATACTTGCTGGTAGATACAGCTCTTTATTGGACTGCTGCTGACACATGCTTGGAAACAGAGCAATAATAGGTTTTAAATGCAATAATATGTACTTTTACTTTTACAAACTATTTTTAAATCTATGTTCTGTTTTGAACATATACCCAGTATCAGAAAACTGATAAAATGCTGACATACATGGAGAAAAGGTGAACTATCAAGTAAGCAAAATAATTGCTCCTTACGCCATTTCACAATAGTTTAGGCAAAAGATTGTTTACTAAACTACTCTGTTATTTCACTGAGAAAAAAAATCCACATTATTCTTTCTAACTTGCCTCAGTAATTTCACCTATTTTTGATCCCTCACCTCCTGTTCATATTTCTATATCTAGATAAAATACAATCGTGACTTGATGTGTGATGCTCATGTGGAACTATGATTCTGCCTTTGTCCTTCATCTTCCTTCGCAGTTTTCATGTGCACCCTACTACATACACACACACACACGCACATGCACTCATGCATGTATACACACACATACTAGTGTTCTATGGTATTGAGTTGAATCTCCCTTTGTTGCTAAATGAATGCAGAGAGACAGGGTGTGAATTAGATCAGGAAGTCAGTTTATCTTTTCATCCATCACACAGAAACTTTAACTCTCTCTAGATTTCTCTAAATTCATTTCCTCTGTTTTGCAATTTGTTTTTCAGGCTTGTTGTATTGTTAATACACTTGTCAACTGTTACCGTGTTGTAAGCTCTACATGTTCTGGGAGTCTCTTAATCCTTGCTAATGCCTGGCCCTGACTTACCTCGCTGGCATATTTTCTCTAGTGACAAGATCTCGATGTTTTATTGTAATGCAAGAGAATAACATGGATTGGCTCCTGAAAAGCATCTGGCTAGTGTAATGACAGGATGCTAAAATGACAACTTGAAGCAAATTGAAAACCAAACCCATTTTAAACTAATCACACTACTTATTTTATAAAGCAAAGGAACAGAAGGCATATTTCCATCACTCTCTTGGTAACCAGGTCTGAGAGCATATTCTATCCCTTATTACCAGGAAAGAGGAAAAGCAATCTAAGGATACAAAACAAAAGCATATTCACAGCTACTGTTATGTGAGCACATGCTCAGATAAACAAGAATAATGACTGATTTGGAGCACATCAGTAAGAAGCACTTAATAAATGCTACTGTGCCTCACAGCTAACTTCTCTGCCTAAGAAAACACAGGTTATACATGAGGACACCAGATGGCCTCTTCAACCGCTTAAGGAACCATTCCAGATGCCACAGAGATGATGTTGCTGGTGCCTGGGGACAGGAATCTGGGGCAGAGGACACACGTGCAGCTTACCTCCATAGAAGAGGGAAATGAAAACCCTGTAGCAAGAGGACAACAGGGATGGGCTGTGGCACATAACAACTGGCCAAGCTGTGGAAAGATGGCAGGCAAGTTCTGACTTCTGTGTGTTTTTAAAGCAGATCAGAGGAGCAGAGACAGCTCTGGTTTGTACAAAATCATTTCCAGCTGCTATAACAAATTGCCACAGCCCAGGTGACTTAAACAACAAACACCTATTTCTCACAGTTTGGGAGGAGGAAAGTCCAAGATCATTCCCTAGTCCAGCTGGATAATCATGACAGTTCTAGTCTGCTCCAAACTAAAGACTACTGACTTCCTTTTGTATCCTTCCAGTGGAAGAGCTCTCTGGAGTCTTGGTCCAGAAGATCTTGGCTTACAGAATGAGGGCTAGCCACAAGGTACTATGAGACTAAATAAACAGAAAGAGATGAAGTTAGAATTACACAAGAATGATATTTATTAGATAACTTATAATAGCATGGTTTGGATGGGTTAGGATAAAGTGACTTCTTCCTACCTGCTAGATACTTAGCTTAATACTAAAGAACAAGAAACATCATTAAAGCTACAACTTGGTTGTAAAGCACCACACACACTTTTAATGGTTTCACCTATTTATAGTTGGCTCAGAAACTGACTGGAATGACTCTACTTAGGAGCAGTCAGGTAGATGACAACTCAAGATGGCTGAAGTCATGTCAAGCTGAATTCATACAGGTCTCTTTCATGAAAGAACTGGTCCTTTCAAGGATGTGCACTGAGACTGTCCAATGTCCACTGTGGGAAGCCAGAAAGTGTGCACTGGGCTGGAGTATTTGTGTCACATTCAAGGCAAAGACCAGAGCTCCTCGAAGAGAACAACAGCTATCCCTGATGACAGCAAGGACCTTATCCTTGCTGACAATGAGAAGAGCCTCATTTACATTAGAAAAAACACCAGGAGCAAGCTTGTCTAAGAAAATCAGTAACAGGCCATCTTCCCCTCCTGTTCACCTTTTATGTCATTTTGGCAGCAATCATCAGGTGATCTCCACACCCAGAAACACACTGACTCAGTTCAAGGGGTCATTCCAAGGTGACTGTTAGTTAATCCACCACAGTGACCCTCTTTATCTCTGCTGATCAGCTTTGACTTGAAATATATTTTGTCTGTGAATAGAATAGCTAGCCCTGCTTTTTTCTATGTTCTTGTTGCATTAAGCATGACCAAGCATGCTACCCAAAGGTCACAGCAGTTGCTTTAAAAAAAAAAACCTATATGTATCTTTTTGTTTTTCAGTCTGTGAATTTCTTTTTGAGTTGATTGTGTTTCTTTCATGCAGCACATTGTTGGATCTTGTTCCCTGATCCATCCCTCTAGTCTATTTCTTTTGAATGGGGTGGATTGAGACCATTCACATTGATGGTCATGATGGGTAGGTATTGATGTCTTACCAACCTAGCATTTTCCTGTTGTTGATTCCTTTACTTTCCCTTCTATTTAATTGACTACGTTTTCTGGTGGGTTCTATTGGGATTCTTGAAATTCTCTTCTTTTTCTAGAATATTCTGCAGAACTTTTTGGCGTGCTAGCTTACTGACTATCAATTTCTTTAGGTCTACTTTATCATTGAAGCATCTTATTTCTCCATCAATTTTAAAAGACAGTTTTGCAGGGTACATCAGTCTTGTTTGGAGGTTGTTTCTTCTAGGACTTGAAATAATTTATTCCATGCCTTCCTTGATATAAGGGTTTGTGTTGATAAGTCTTCTGTGATTCTGATGGGTTTTCTTTTATAGGTGATTTGTTTCTTTTCTCTAACAATTTTTAATAGTCTGTTCATGAGTCTAATTTCTGTAATCTTGACTATAAAACACTTCAGTGTAGTTTTTTCCTGATTATGGAAAATTGGAGTTCTATGTGTCAAGTTATTTTCCATGCCTGAGAATTTTTCTGCAACTACTTCTGTGATTTTTTTGTCTTTTGTGCTACCTCATTTTCCACTGATAGCAATTCACTTTCTGTTATTCTTCTTTGCATCATCAAGCAGCTGTTTGACTTTTCATAGTCTCTTTTTTAAAGGAAGTTTCTCATTTGATGATCACTAAGTTCAACACTGTCCTCTAGATCTGATATTCTATCTTCATATTGGTTGATTATTTATGAATACTTTCAGTGGATTTTTTTAATCTCTTGGATTCAAATCTGTTTTACAGAATTAAGTTCTTTCCTGTATTAGGTATTTGTGGGTTTCGTCACTTTCCAAAGATCTTCTATTTTTTTAATTTATATCTATTTTAGGTTCATTAATCATTTCCTTCATTATGGTCATCATATCTTTAATGACCTGTGTAATCATTGTTTGTTTTTCATTAGGAACTCATGCATCTGCTTTGTTAATCCTGCTGCTACTATTTCAGAGAGTTCAGGTAGGTAGCTCTTGATTTCTTCTACTCAGTGCCCCCTGGATTTTCCTTGAGCAGGCTGAGGGCTTGGGGTTACATCTTCCCTATGTATTTTCTCATTTCCTTCTTTTTTATTTGTTTTCTATGTTGATGTTTGTAAAGTTTTTATGATAAATAACTTCATTACTAGTGTCAAGGCTTCTTTAGGAAATGATGTTTAATAGACATCTTCTAAGTGAGGCAGGCTTTTGGCCTTTGAGTCTGCCCAGGATCCTACCTCTTATGTTTATTCAGGATGAGGGGTTGCAGCCTGTTTGGCCTACCACTCATTTCTTTGATAATAGAGTGCTCATGTCCCCCAGACAATCTAAGTATTGGAATACATGGAAGATCAGTTGATAACAGCCATCATCTCATCTTGGTTAAAGTAGTACAATCACCAAGAACAATAACATCAAATGCAGACTGGAAAGTGACAAACTACTATGGGCAACAAATTGACACCATTAACCATATGTACAAAATTTATAGTTATATAACAAAAGCTAAGATAAATCATAAAATTAAATATGGTAAATATCCTTTCAGTAGAGCAATTTTACCCTAAGGGAAGAAAATTAAAGGGTGAAAGAGGAGAAAATAGAGAAATAAAACAAGATAAACAGATTAGGAGCAAGGACAAAGGAAAATCATTCAAGCATCAGGAAACTAATGAAGAAAACAGGAGGATGGGAAAGAATGGAAAAATAAAAATAGGGACAAGCAAAATAAAAATACCACAAATAATGTTCATTCTCACGAGGACACAAAAGTAAACAATCAGAGCAGGGGGTGGGGGGAAGAAATTCCAAATGAACAAAATCACACAAATGAACAACTGAAAGTTGTATTTAAAAGTTTCCTTTAAAAATAAAAGTTTGTCTGTGACTTCTGGCCTGTGCATATTCTATGTAGTCTACAGTTTTGTGGCAATGTCTAATTTAAGGTGTGACTCTGCTCCTGTTAGTGGACAAAGGAGATTGTCAGAGCCCAGATCCATACCTGGTAACCCCAGCAAACCTGCAGGAGGATTAAGGCATGGTGTTGTGAAGGAGAAATTCATGTCCTGTTGAGTCAAGTGTGCCACATGTGCTTTTCTCCCCAAAGTCGTCTGGATTTACCTGTTTTTAGCCTGTTTTTTACAGTTTGATCTTCCTTTCTTACACCATGAGCCAGGAGCTACAGACTCATAGTGTGACTTTGGTATGGCTTGTCCCCCAAGGGTTCATACACTAGAAACTTGGCCCTCAGTGTGAGGTGTTGGGGGACCTTTAAGTCACAGAGCTTCGTAGGAACATCACCCATGGAGGAGGCTAATGTGGTTCCTATGGGATCGGAGTTGTTGCAAGAGCGGGCAGTTACAGAAAAGGATCTGACCCTAAAGCTTTTCCTGTTTCACAGCAAGATCACTTCCTTCCACTCGGTGCCACCGTGAAGCTCTTTAATAGACCATGATGCAGTCAGGGCCTCTGTTGTCTGAGGCCAAACTGAGACAATTGCCCAGTCTTGAGCTTCTGGTCTCCAAGCTATGGACCAAATAAGCCTCTTCACTTTATGTATTACCCAGCCCTACATGATTTGTTTTAGCAACAGAGAAACTAATACAAATGATCTTCTCTCTCTTTTTTTATTCTTTAAATGATGCAAAACTGTAAGCCTGCTCAGTTCTGACAGAGGGTGCAAGTTCATCCAGTTAGATCTAGAACCTCTATCAAAATTAGTTTTTTTACCCCAAGTTAAGTCATTAAGCACAAATTACAGAAACTCAAAGTAATTTTGGACAAATCTGAACAATCACTTACTTGAATAATCAATTAATTTTTAATTCTCCTCTTTCCTTTTTTTGTTATTATTGTTTAGATACAGGGGATTAAATCCAAGACCTTCACAGCCATTCCCAGCCATTTTTTATTTATTGTTGTGCGACAAAGTTTTGCTAAGTCACTAATTGACCCAGTCTTGTCTCAAACTTGCAAGCTTCTTGCCTTCTCAGTTGCTGGGTTGACAGGTGTGTACCACCATGCTTGCCTTTCCTCTTGCTTTTTAAATGCCTATCTTTTTTCCCAATTTCTAAGTTTTGTTTTAATAATTGCAATTTGTTAAAAATATCAAAAGCTAAGTTTTTGTTACTTTATGAATTGAATACATCCGTTAAAATTCTCTAACCAAAGATAACAACCTTTGGTGAAGACATGGAAAAAAGTAACCCCATATAGTGTTGGTGAGGGTTTAATTAATATAGTCATTATGGAACAAAATACAGAGCTCCTCAAAACACTAAAAACAGAATTACAGTATCATAATGCAATTTCACTCCTGGGTGCAAAGTAATTGAAATGAGTGAGCAAAAGCCACATCTCCCCTCTGGTGCTCTTTGCAGCATTGTTCGTAATAGTCAAGAAATGGAAACAGTGTGTTTACCTTCAAAAGAATAAATAAGGAAGGCCAGGGATTTAGCTCAGTGGTTCTAGTGCTTGCTTTGCAAGCTCAAGGGCCTGGGTTCAATCCTCAGTAACCACGTATAACAATGCTGAGACATGGTGACTCACACCCACCAGCAATCAGAACCAGATACTACAGTGCCAACAGTTGTGGCTGATTCCTGTACTTATAGCACTTGGGAGGCAGAGGCAGGATTGCTGAGTTTGAGGCTGAGTTTAGGACCAGCCTGAACTACAAAGTGAGATCCTGTGTCAAAAACCTTTAAAAAAACAAGAATACAAAGAAGAAATAAGGAAGAAAAGGTGTATATGTAGGGGAAAAGGTAGTTGTTTACCAGTTATGCAGAACTCCTGAGTTTCCTTATCACCAGTTCACAGGATGTTCCTGGGCATCTTGTTAAGTTTTGAGTTACTGAATCTTGCAAACAGATCAGTAAACAAACACTGGGATACAATCAGGAAGAACTTCAAGGCCTGTCCCAGGAAATGCTCCGGCCCACCTCTTCTGTTTTTACCCCTATGCATTGCTACTTTGTATTTGCTCCATAATAAAAGAGCTGTTGGAAGACAGCTCAGTGGTTCAGTCCTCTGAGGCTGTTCTCCCTGCTGGATCTCATCCCTGAGTGCCTCGTTTCCTTCTGCGACCCCGGACATACATCCCGGACATACATCGGACTTACACCGACATGTATACATAGAATGGAATAATATCTGGTTATTTGGCCAACAAAATTTTGTAATTTTTCACAACCTGGATGCCATGGAAGACATTATACTAAGTGAAATAAGCTAGATATAGAAAGACAGATGCCACATACTCTCACCTATATGGAATCTAAAAATGTTGAATTCAGGAATAGAATGGTGACAAAAGATACTAGGGTAAGGAAGAATGTGGAGAAAGAAGAGATGTTAATGAGTTAAGAAAATAAATTTCAGTGATGTACTGCATACAACAGTAACTATGATAAACAATAATTCATTGTATGTTACAAAATTGCTAAAATTTTTAAATGTTTTGCCACAAAAATGTTAAATATATGAGATAAACTACTATGACTTAATCATTCTACAAAGCCAACATATATCAAACATCACACGTACTCCATAAATATATACAATTACTGTTTCTTTTTCTTTTTTTAAAAATTATCTTTATTGGTACATTAAATATACACATCATGATTGCACTCCATAATGGGGATTTGTACCAGTATAAGACACAACTTAATTCTCATTTTTTCCCATAGCCCAAATGAGTCCTAGCATTGAATGTTATATATTGTGAAATAGAAAATGCTCAATGTAAAATAAGGTGAAAGGGGACAATGTTGAGATTGTTACAATTACTGTTTCTTAAGTATAAATAAAATTTAAAAATATTTGCAACCATTGTAAAAAATATCATGACTGTAATTTAGTGTAGTAATTTGCTTTGATTGTAGGACAAATAAATTTACAAAGTAGATTTTGGTGCCTTAAATGTTCCTAAACTATGACTGATTTGGGGCAACCAAGAGGATTTTTACATCATCAAACTGAAGTGCTGTGCTCTGTTTAACGTTAACTATGACTCTGATATTTTACAGTTTGATCTTGCTCATGCAAAAAGGAAAACCACATCATCTTGTATAAGAAGAAGACTATCTCACTTTCTGTGACCAACATGACACACTATGCATCTACTACCTTCTAAAACCAATGCTAAGTATATTTTCTGCTCCACACAATTCTTCATGTAGTGAGAATATTTGCTTACCAGGCTCTCATGCTTCACTAAAATCTGTATTCTTGTTATTATGGCAAAAATAATTTTATCCTTGATGCTGAACTTTTAAACTGAATTTATAAATGCTCTCAAGAAAAAAAGTTATACTTTCAATCCTCAACAGAATGAGGATGCAAGTACTCTCCTTAAGTTCATGAAGTGAAATAAATCAAATCTTGCCAGAAATAATCGATTCTTGTTATAATAGAGACAAACTAGCTTTATTTAATTCTCATAAAGTTCTGCTGATAGAGCCAACATGTTAACAGTTTTTATTTCACATTTCTATGTTTATGTTTTTAAAAACTTGAAATTGATAACACATGAAATACAGAGCAAACTCACTTGATCTCGGTGACGAGTTCGCCACGCAGGGTGCTATGTAAGCACATCCCCTGCAGCTGCATGTGTTTCCTGCCTCCATCAACTAACCGCTGGCTAGTGAATCTGCCCAGAAAGACAGCTCTTCTGGACTTAGGTGGTTGGGGAGGCTAGAGCCACCATGTGCAAGGAGAAACACTAACAATTGGAACAGCGCACATTCCCATTAGCTTCTATATTCATTTATTTATTTTTCTTTAAGCATGAATTTTCATTTTATATCTCATTACTCCTGAAAATATTTCCTGGAAAACAAAAAGTATGGACATTAACATTGTACATTTGCACCACATAGTTAATAGGGGCAAAGTTGTTCAGGTTTTTTAATGCTGCTCAGCTTCGGTGCTGACCGTGCTGGGCATAGACGTCCACTGTCATTTATCATGGTTCCTGCCGAGCCCACCAAATGGTGGCCTGATGACTTCAGTAGCACTCAGACTTCACCACAGTGAGCAGATACACCAGGTAGTATCATCATTTGCCTCTTTCACGAGAAGTGATGCAATTCACTGCAAAGACAGCTTGGTAAAGATGCAGAGTCTCAGGTCACATCTCAGACTACCAAACCCACATCCCCACTTGAGCAAGATCCCAGGTGGACTGAATACACCTGGCAGTCTGGGAAAAAACCTGGAGGATTTCTCCTCTAACCCCAGGTAGGAAGAATTGAGGAGAGAAAGAGTTCTAGTCCCTGGAGTTTAAGCATACTGTATGCCAGTGATTGCAAAGATTTTAGAGCTTTCAAGGATATAAATAGCCCACTGCAGCAGGTGTGCCATAAATTCTGTACAACTGTGATGCTCAGGAAACACCTGGTAGACTGTCCTCGAAGGTAGGAGTTGACCACATTGCAAAAAGGGCAGGCAAATGATGAGCAGTTTCTCTTTCTTATTAACAAGAGACACACAGCCTACTCCACAAGGTAGACTGGGCTGAGTTATTCCCTCTTGTGTACTGTAATTAATAATAATATTACTCCATGAAATACTGAAGAATTCAAGCAAATGTAAAGCCAGAGAGCCCTATCCCAGGAAAATAGAGTGTCCAACAGGAAGGTATGAGAAACAGATCTCCAATAAAACTGCGCTGTGCATCCACGCACGTGCACACACACACATACACACACACACACACATACATGCCACGCTCTAGAGCCCTACACTGTTTTCTTAGTTACTGTTTGAAAGATGAAGTTAACATTCATTTATTATTTCACTTAGAAATTTATTCATTCTTTTATTCCAGCACTGAAATACTAATTTAAATTTTAAAAATTTAGTGGAGATCAGTTCAACTCAACCTCACATATGTGCCTATGTGTTTTTAAGTATACTATTTTGACAATAAGTCAAATGCATCATTTTAAAAAGTCTTTTAGAAGCAGAAGATGAGTTAATTTGCAAACAGTGAGGTGCCCCACTTATACACTAGCTGAAATATTCAGGCATGGTATCATTAAGAGCAGATTATTGTGCTTCCTCATTGGCTTAAGGCACAGATCAGTTCTTGAATATATAAATATTTTAAACAATCTTCTCTAACGAGCATGCCCTGTCAACAGAAACTGCAAAGATCTGCTAACATTTAACACAAATAGATTAGAACTTGCCTCTCTCATTTTCCTGGCTCAAATTTTGGGAGTTTTGGTCCAGGAGTGGTTGGCTCCATTGCTTTGGGCCTCTTGCAGGGAAGGATACAATGGTGGGTGTGCAAAGCAGAGCAAAATCAATGAAATACAGTCAGAAGGGGGCAAAGGACCTATGATCCCCTCTACATGCATCCTAACTGCCCTAAAGATCCCATATCAGACCCCACTGCTTAAAGGCACCTCCCAGTAGTACCTCTTTGGTAACCAAGCTTCCAAAACACAGGCTTTTGAAGACATGCAATCCAATTTATTTAACCAACCAAATATTTTTAGACAATGCTATAAACTGGCACTCCCAAAATTTGAGCCAAAATAAATCCTTTTTCTTTTTAGAAAATGATCATTCTAGTCATTTGGTATAGTAATGGAAACCTGACTAACAGTTATTTCAAAGTTTTCTATATGAGAAAAAAAAGTAGAGTGAACATATGTGTACATATTAAGTATGATTGAACACAATAGTGAGCTACTTTAATTTCTAAAAATTTAGTACAGTAAAAAGCACAGTGCCATTATTCCCCCTCAAGAGTCTCCCTCTCATCTTGAACACTTCTATCCCATTGTCTTTTCCACTTTCTGAAGCAGTTCTGGAAGTCCACTTTCATGAGTGTCTTTAGTCATACTGCTGTGGCTGCCTCAGAGTCTTATTTTATTAGCACATATATGCCATAGATAATGATCACATTCATCACAGGGAGTTTGAAAAATACAGTACTTTCAAAAAGGGAGGTGGAGGGACAATCAAACTGCCAGGCATGGTGGCTCATGCCTGTATTCCCAGCACTTGGGAGGCAGAAGCAGGAGGATTGCTGTGAGTTTGAGGCTTACCGGGGCTACATAATGAACTCAGGGCCAGCCTGAACTACAAAGTGAGACCCTGTCTCAAAAAAAAAAAAAAAAAAAGGAGATTGAAGAGGCTATTGTAAAAGGAATGATAGCCCCTATGGGATTGGATCAACAGAACCAATACCTCAAAAATGATCATAAATCCAAAACTGTTATACATATTTAATGCAGCTCCAATCAAAATACCAATAGCATGCTTCACAGAACTAGAAAAATAATCCTAACATTCATATGGACCCAGAGGAGACAACATAGTCAAAGCAATTCTGGGGAACAAGGGAAAGGCAGGAACATTACAATCTCCAATTTGAAGTTATACAACAAAGCTAATGTGATAAAAACCACAGGCCTGATGACCAATACAATAGAATATAAGATACAGAAACAATTCCAAGCATATTTAGCAACCTCCTCTCTGACAAAGGAGCCAAACACTATCAGTGGAAGAAGCCTCTTTAATAAATGTTGCTGCAAAAATAGGCTTTCCACATGGCAAAGACTGAACATAGACTCACATCTCTCACTACACACTAAATTAAAATTGAAAGGCTAGGCATCTACCTCAGTGAGTCCAGCACCTGCCTTGCAAAGCACAAGGTCCCAATTTTGATCCCTGGCACCAAAAAACAAACAAACAAACAAATAAAAAAACCAATAAATTAAATTTCAAGTGACTATCTAAATATAAAAATAGAAACACTTAATTTGCTTGAAGATAGAATAGGTAAAACTCTTGAAGACATAGTTCTGTGCAAGGATTTTATGAACAAAACCCTGATTGTACCAAGGGGTGAGAACTAGCAGGAGCTTCGTTGCTACCTGGTTGGCTACAGCAAAGAATTTTTCTGATCAGAAATTGTTTCCCAGTTGACAACCACTATGGAAATCAGATTCCTCAAAAAGTAAATCTAGAGGTTCCATTGAACCCATTTATTCCCTTCTAGGCATCTTCTCCAAAAGAGTTAAAAGAATAATACCGCAGTGTTACATGAGTACCCATGTTTATAGAAGCACAAGTTATAGTAGCTAAATCTTGGAATCAGCCCATCTGACCATCATCAACAGATGAATAGACAAAGCAAATGTGCTATTTATATATAAGGGAGTATTATTCTGCCACAAAGAAGGAAAACATGAGTCATTTGTAGGCAAATATTTATACTCACAGGCCATAATTTTACATGAAATAAATCAGACATACACGTTTCAGTTTTGCATTGTTTCTCTTGTGAGAGAAACCTAAAAGTAAGTAAGAAGCAAAATGGAGGACATATTGGGACAGAGGAAGAGCAGATTAAATGGGCAGGGAAACAGGAGAGAGAAGGACGGGGCAGGCCTCAGTCTTGGCTCAATTTAAAATGTTTACCTTTCACGATCATCTTGATTTTGTAGAAGAACAGAAGTCACAACGTGCCAGATCTGGTGAATAAGGTAGATGAAGACATCAGAAGGTTTTCCCAGGTTTTCCCTGCCCTAGATAACACTCAGCAGCAGCGTTTACTGAGTTTTTTAATCACATGTCCTACAAATATTAGATAAAGGCAACTCCCATGACTGCTTCAGAAACCAGTGAGAACCATGGTTCCAGTGTGCTTGAGATGGATTAAAGCAGTATGTCTTTTACTGCAACAAGTTTTTCAAAATTCACTATATTTTTACCACACCATATATATTTTCATAAAGTCTCATTATTTCCTTTTAACACATTTTTAGAATTGGAGTTGATACTTCAAAGGATTTTAGGGGTTTTGATCAGTGTTGAGATCCAGATAGTTTGTATAATTCACATCTCTGCCTGAAATATGGGGAAAATGACCATTTTCTTCATGCTCTTAATTCATGTCTTCTAATCTAGTGGCCAAATTTTCTTTCCCAGAAGACTGAACCATCTGTGAGGTCCTATATTGTAAACAGCTAAGTTAGTTAGAAAATAGTACAAGGCAGTTAAGCAAGTCTGGTCCCTCAGCACAGAAGATAACTGAGACACATTCACTGAAAATCATAATTAGAAAAAACTAGGATTGAAGGTCCCATTTGACCCAGCCATTCCTCTGCTAGGTATACACACAAAAGAATTAAAAGATTCATATCCCAGCAACTTATGTGCACCTATGTTTATAGCAGCTCAGTTTGTGATTGCTAAATCTTGGAAACAACCAAAATGTCCATAAACTGGAGACTGTATAAAGAAGATGTGGTTCTTTTATAGAATGGAGTATTACTCTGCCATTAAAAATGATAAGATGAGTCATTCGTACTCAAATGGATGTACCTTGAGGACATCCTCATAACTGAAATAAATAGGTTACAGATATGTAAATATCATATCTTTTCTCTGGTATGAGAAAATAAGGATGTAAATGAATTCTAGTATATATAGTAGATATTGTGAAATAGAAAATATTTAAAAGGAAATAGGGTGTAAGGGTCAATAAAGAGGGGGGAAAAGAATGTGATAGTAGTAGAAAGGAAACAAAACTAATGTATGTAGGGAGTAGGGGGTTGTACGGTGGGTGGGGGAATGAGAAAAATGAGAATCAAGTCTTGTCATATTCTGGTACAAATTCTCAATGTTGAATGCAATGATGATGAATATATATATATAAAGATCTGAATTTTAAAAAAAGAAAAAGAAAAAGAAACTACTGTATCCATATAATTGTCCTAGAGAGAATTGATATTCTCAATAGTTATCAATTACCTTGGGTAAGTAGCTTCCCCACTTGATCTCCAATTAATCAATGTTACCTGAGTGACTCTACTTTTTTTATATTATTTATTTTCCATTGTATCAATATTACCTAAGGGACTGTACTGGTAATATTACTAGGTGACTGTAGTTTTGTCCAACCTTGAACCTACCTCCTCAGTAAAACACCTTTGAAAAGTGGGATGGACAGACTTTCTGATTGCTTCTCTGCCTCTCTTGGACAGAAGCTATCTCTGCCTCAGTAAATTCTTCCAGTATTCCTTGAAGTCATTCTTCTGCTGTAGAGAGCATGAACACAGCACGTCAGATACCTGGCAGGTTGGAAGGTATAATATTACCCTTTTGCATTACTTGGTGTCCTATATCACTGTGGTTGACATTTTTTGTTCATAGCTTACACTTCTATCAGAAATTGAATTTTGTTAGACTGATTTGCAGAAGGCCTTTAAATTGTAAAAGTAGTAGCTTTTCTGTCCCCAATATATAGGCTTCATTTTCCCTAGCTTTGTAATTTGTAATCTTTTAAATTTGCTCCAATTTTAGAATTCTGTTCACATCTTTATAGAATCAAATTTATCAAATCTTCTTGGATTTGGGCTGAACTGGGGGACAGGGTCTTCTGCTCTTTGTCCTAAAAAAAATAAAGCAGCCCACCCATTCCCTCCTACTCCTACTGAGCCCAAACTTGTCCAAACAACACAGGAATGTCTTTGTCTCCAGAGACTGTGTGAAAATGAGGCTTTGGAAATATGCAGAGATTCATGTACCTTTCTGACCAATTAACCTGTATTACTTGGAATAAAAAATAAATGTAATAAGACTATGATGCTGTATTCTCCACCTTTTATGAAGCCCCCAACTCAGGTCTGTGATCCGATGCTCCTTGGGTGTCAGGACAGTACATGTAACCTAGTGCCTCCTCTCAGTAAGCACACATCCTTCCTTTGTTTATTTAAAGGAGCCACCAGCTTTTGTTCCAGAATTGACTCTTGGGAAGCTCTTGACTGGTAATAAAACTTTGCCTCCAAAACTCTCGAGTGTGTCTGCCATTCTCCCAAACTGTTTGAATTATTTTCTCCTGCTTCATTGCTCTGTTAAACAGCTTAAGAAAGTGTATTAAGGTTTGCTGAATTTATAAATGAAACTTTTGCCAATATCACACAAAGCAAAGTTTTCAAAGAAGCAAACACATAGCTGCCAGTGACAAATATCAGCTGTGTTCTTTCTTCAAAGGCAGCCACTTTTCCCAGATGTGCTGGCACACACTTGTAGTTCTCAGCATTCAGGCAACAGAGGTAGGAGGGTTGCCAAAAATTAGAGGCCAGCCTGGGCTGCATAGTGAGTTCAAGACTGACCTGAACTACAGAGCAAGACTCTGCTTCAAATCCCAAACCAAAATAGAACAGCAAACATATTTGATACTTTTAGCTATTTTCCTCAACATGGGCTCAATATTTCTGATTCTGTTTATTTCCAGTGTTGGTTTTGTGCCTTCTGGATCAGTGGCTGGTGCTATCGCAGTTTATTCATTGGGAAGTCTTGCATTTTTGAGAGAATCTTACTCTGCTCTCAGATGTGATGGACAATGTTACTGGAATTTCTGAAAGAGAACTGCAGATCACAAAATGTGCTGAGTTTATCTAAGTTCAAATGAACTGGTCTGTATATTTACTTATGTGTATTGAATAGGAAATAAATACAAAATTTAAATGCAAAATTTTTCCTGTAGCAAGCAGGCCTCACTAACAGAAAACAGCCTCCCTCTCACTTCTCCAA
>PVIR01003316.1:0-88170 GCA_004026965.1 Petromus typicus | reverse complement strand
TTTTCATCTGCATCTCTCAAGTGACTAATGACTAAAGCTACTCTTACTTCTTCCTCTGAAAAATATCTGTTCATTTCAGATGCCCATTTTTGAATTGGATCTTTAAATTTGGGTGGGCTGATTTTTTTAAGCTGTTTATGTATTTTAGATAGTAACCCTTTGTCTGAAGAACAGCTAGTAAAGATTCTTACCCATATTATTGGTTGCCTTTTTGCTCTGTTGGTGGTTTCCTTTGCTGTGCAGAAGCTTTTTAAAAGAATGAGGTCCCATTTGCTGATTTTGTCTGCCAATTCCTGTGCAATGGAGGTTTTGTTCAAGAAGTCTTTCCCTAAGCCAATATCTTCGAGAGTTTTACCTAACCTGTTTTTCAGAAGGTATAGGGTGTCTGTTTTAATATTTAGGTCTCTTATCCATTTTGATTTTAGCTTGGTACATGGTGAAAGAGATAGGGCTAGCTTTAATCTTTGGCATGTTAAAGCCTAGTTTTTCCAGCACCATTTGTTAAAGAGGCTATCTTTCCTCCATTGAGGATTTTTGGCTCCTTTGTCAAAGATGAGGTGGCTCAGTGTATCTGGAGCACTTTCTGGATCTTTTAGTCTACTCTATTGATCCTCAGGTCTGTTACTTTGCCAGTACCATGCAGTTTTTACCATGGTGGCTTTATAGTATAGTTTCAGGTTCGGAGTTGTTATACCCCCCACCATGTCTCTGTTGCTTAGAATTGCTTTGGCTATTCTAGGTCTTTTGTGGTTCCAGATGAAAGTTTGGATTTTTTTCTCTAGATCTGTGAAATATGCTGTTGGGATTTCAACCGGGATTGTGTTGAATGTGTAGAGTAGTTTTGGGAGTATAGCCATTTTGACAATATTGGTTCTTCCTACCCAGGAGCAAGGTATGTCTTTCCATTTTTGGATATCATCTTCTATCTCCTTTTTCAGAGTGCTATAGTTTTCAGAGTAGGGGTCTTTCACCTCCTTTGTTAGATTGATTCCTATATATTTTATTTTTGGGATGCTATTGTGCAAAGGACTGACTCCCCAATTTCTAACTCAGTGGGTCTACTGTTTGTGTATACGAAGGCTATTGATTTTTGAACATTGATCTTGTAACAAGCTACGTGACTAAAATGGGTAATTAGGTCCAGCAGTTTTTAATTGAGTTTTTAGGATCCTCTAGGTAGAGTACCATGTCATCAGCAAATAATGACAGTTTAACTTCTTTTTCTCCTATCTTTATTCCTTTTATTTCTTTCTCTTGCCTAATTGCTATGGCTCATATTTCCAGAACTATATTGAACAGAAGTGGTGAGAGAGGACATCTTTGTCTTGTTTCTGATCTTAATGTGAAAGGTTTTAATTTTTGACCATTTAGTATGATGCTGACTGATGGTTTCTCATAGATAGCTTTTTAGTTTGAGATACAGACCATCTATTCCAATCTTCTGCAGAGTTTTGAACATAAATGGGTATTGTACTTTGTCAAACGCTTTTTCTGCATCAGTTGAGATGACCATATGGTTTTTATCCTTAATCCTGTTAATATAGTGTATAACACTGATTGATTTACGTATGTTGAACCATCCTTGCATCCCTGGGATGGAATCCCACTTGGTCAGGGTGTATAATCTTTTTGATAATTCTCTGTATTCTGTTCGCCAGGATCTTATTGAGGGTTTTTGCACTGATGTTCATTAGGGATATTGGCCTGTAGTTCTCTTTTTGGGTTGGGTCTTTCTGTGCTTTTGGAATCAGGGTAATGGTTGCTTCCAGGAATGAATTTGGGAGTACTGCTTCCCTTTCAATTTCACTGAAGAGTTTCAGAAGTAGAGGCACTATCTCTTCTTTAAAAGTTTTATAGAATTCAGCAGCAAAGCCATCAGGTCCAGGGCTTTTCTTTGTTGGCAAGTTTTTAATTACATTTTCAATTTTCCAGATTGATATTGGGGTATTTAACATTTCTATATCTTCTTTATTCAGCTTTGGGAGTTCATATGTGTCTAGAAATCTATCCGTTTCTTCTACACTTTCAATTTTATTGAAGTATAAATTTTCAAAGTAGGTGTTTATTATCCTCTGGACTTCCTCTGGGTCGGTAGTAATTTCTCCGTTCTCATTCCTAATAGCATAGATATGAACTTTTTCCTACCTTTGTTTAATAAGGTTGGCTAAGGGTCTATCAATTTTGTTTATCCTCTCAAAGAACCAACTTTTCGATTCACTGATTTTTTTGAAATGTTCTCTTGGTTTCTATTGCATTAATTTCTTCCCTGATCTTTATAATTCCTTGCCTATTGTGAGCTTTAGATTTGTTTTGCTCCTCTCTTTCTAGTCGCTTGAGGTTCAGCATTAAATTGTTTATTTGAGCTTGCTCTGTTTTCCTGATATAGGCCTTCAGTGCTATGAATTTTCCTCATAGAACTGCTTTCATTGTATCCTGTAAATTTCTATATGTTGTATTGGGGTTATCGTTTAGTTGTAAGAACTGTTAAATTTCTTCTCTAATTTCTTCTGTGACCCATTGGTTGGTCAGCAGAGTGTTGTTGAGTTTCCATGTGTTGGTGAGGATCCTGGGCTTTCCTTTGTTATTCAGCTCCAATTTCAGGGCACTATGGTCCAACAGTATACAAGGGATAACTTCAATCCATTTATATTTGCTTAAAGCTGTTCTATAAATGAGCACATGGTCTATTTTGGAGAATTATCCATGAGCATCTGAGAAGAATGTCAATTCTGAGTTTGTGGGGTGAAATACTCTGTAGGCATCTATTAAGTCCATTTGCTGAAGAGTCTGGTTGAGCTCAAGTATTTCCTTATTAACTTTATGTCCAATCAATCTGTCTCTTTCTGACAATGGGGTATTGAGGTCCCCTACTATTATTGTATTGGAGTTTATCTGGTTTTTCTTGTCCATTAATGTTTGTTTTGTATAGTTGAGTACATTAGCATTTGGAGCATAGATATTTAAGATTGTGATTTCTGCCTCTTGGATTTTTCCCTGTACCAAAAGATAGTGTTCATCTTTATCTCTCTCTATCAGTTTTGGCTTGAAGTCTATTCTGTCTGCAAATAATATCGCTGCTCCTGCTTTCTTGCTGTTTCCTGTCGCATGGAGTATTGTTTTCCATCCCTTTACTTTTAGTTCATGGGTTTCTTTCTGAATTAGGTGTGTTTCTTGTATGCAGCAGATTGTAGGATCTTGTTTTTTGATCCACTCTGCCAGCCTGTATCTCGTAATTGGCGCGTTGAGTCCACTGACATTAATGGTTATAACTGATATAGGCAAATTTAGTGCTGCCATGTTTTCCTGTTCTTGACTGTGTTATTCTACTTTTGCCCTTTTCCCATCAGTTTCTTGTTTGGTCTTATGGGTTGACTCAGTTAAGTTTCATGGATTTGTAACTTTCCTTATTTTTCTCCAAGATATTCTTTAAAATGTTTTGTAGCACAGGTTTCATATTTGTGAAGTTTTTCAGGTGTTTTTTGTCATAGAAGTATATTATTTCCCCATCAATTTTGAAGGATAGTTTTGCAGGATACCTCAGTATGGGTTGGAAGTTGTTTTCCTTAAGGGCTTGAAAGACTTCACTCCAAGCTTTTCTTGCATTGAGTGTTTGAGTTGAGAAGGCCACTGTGATCCTGATGGACTTCCCTTGGAATGTAACTGTTTTCTTTTCTCTCGCTGCTTTCAGTACTTCATTCTTTTTTTTTTTTTTTAAATCTGGGACTTTTATTATTATATGCCTAGGTGTAGATTTTTTTCATGTCATGGGTGTGTGGAGTTCTGTATGCTTCATATATTTTTATGTCCAATTCTTTTCCTTTCCCTGTAAAGTTTTCTGCCATTATATCTGTGAATAATTTTTTAATGTCTTTAGCATTGTCTCCTGCTTCTTCAGTGACTCCAATCAATCTTATGTTATTCTTCTTTGAATCATCTAGGAGCTGTTGGATTGACTTTTCATTATCACTTGCTTTTTTCCATAGATTATGCCTTTCCAGTTCATGGTTGAGATCCTGTCTTCTAGGTCTGAAATTTGGTCTTTTGCCATATTCATTCTATTATGCAAGCTTTTACTTTCTTTCTTAATTTCCTCGACTTTTGCTTGTAGGGGTTTAAAAGGTTTCATAGATAAAAGCAAGATAGCTTTTGCTATCTTGGATTCTGTCAAGTCAGTGATTTCATCTTTAGCTTTATTAATCATCATGTTGACAGTGTCCAATATCTCTGCTTTCATCTCAGAGATCAGTTCTGATTTCCATTTTATTAGATCCGCTTAGGTTACCATTTCTGAGGACCCTGGAGATTGGCCTTTAAACTTCTCTATTTCCCTTCCCCCTGTGTTACCTTGAGGTGAGGATCTTTGTATCTGAGACTTTGAGTGTTTCCTCATCTCTGAGTTTATGTCATCGCTGTTGTTTTTGGCTTTGTACCTGCCCTGTTTTCTGGCACTGTTTGTTGCAAGTCTCTTTCCTCCTAACAGTTAGAAACCTTAAAATATCAGTGTTTCCTGGTTGTTCTTTATAGTCTGTACTGAGACTTAAAGAAAAACCCCCAGTTCTGGCACACCATATGAGGCACTCAAACAATATGGTCAGAACACCTTCTCCCATCTGCTTTAAAGGCAGGAAGGCTCTGGCTCCTGCACTGCTACAATGGTGCTGCCTGAGGTTCCAATGGGGCTGCCTGCTCACCAATCCAGAGTCCCTGGGCTCGCTTGTGCACTCAGCCTGGAGGCCCATAGGCTGCAGGCCCTGTGCAGCTGCAATGGTACTGGCTGATGTTCCAACAGGCCCACCTACTTACTAGTACAGAGTCCCTGAATGTGCTTCTGTAGTTGACATAGAGAAAGTCAGACTCTGGCCTTGCTTGGCTGCAATGGTGTGGGCTGCTGCTTCCCCAGCCCTGCCCTCTGTTATATTCAGTCCTGTGGTGCTCTTCCAGCGTCAGCTTGGAGGCCAGCAGACTCCAACCCTGGTGTGACTGCAATGGCACCAAATGCCACCACCACAGCGCTACCCGCTGTTATACACAGTTCCTGGGCACTCTTCTGGCGTGGGCCTGAAGGCCAGCAAGCTCCAATCCTGGCGCGGATGCAGTGGTACCAACCACCACCTCCGTGGCGATGCCCACTGATATACTCAGTCCCTGGGCGCTCTTCTGGCATGGGCCTGGAGGCCCGCAAGCTACAACCCCGGTGCAGATGCAATGGCGCCAAACGCCACCTCCAAAGCTGCCCCTGTTAACCTGCTCTTAAAAGTTGGCTGCAGCCATTGAGATTTTCTCTTTTAATTTAGTTTTGCTCTTTATTACTACACATTTGCAGTAGATGGAGTTTATCACCTTGAGGAGTGGGTACATGTCCATAACATAGCTTTTGTTTTCTTTTTTAATCCCTTGCCCCATCCCTCCCACTTCCCTGCCTCTTCCTCTAAATCCTCTTTCCCTATGTTCTTCCTTATTGACATTTTTAATCTTATCTCACATTTATGACACATAATGACCATATTCATATAGGCATTTGGTCCACGTGCATGACACACTTCCCATCCTTTTCCTTTTCCCTCCTCTTTCCCCTGTCCCTTTGCTTTCAGTCTCCTAGAGCCTTTCTCATTTGAAGAGATAGATCCATTGATCCCTTGTCTCCTTCCATCCATCCTTTATTGAGCCCTGTACTTCACCTTTCTCAAATGAGAGAAACTGTATGATACTTAGGCTTATGTGTCTAGTTCACTTCACGCAATATTGTATTCTCCAGGTATATCTATTATCCTAAAAATGTCTTGAATTTGTCCTATTTTAGAGCCAAATAATACTTCCTTTATATGTAAGTATCACTTTTTCTTTGTCCTCTTCTTCTGTTGATGGGTTGCTTCTAGGATTTGTCTGTTACGAATTGTACTGCTATAAACACTGGTGTGTAGGCATTACTCTATTATAATATCTTTAACTCTTTGGAGAAGTTACCTAGAAAGGAGACAACTATGTCATATAGAATTTCTAATATTACTTCTTTGAGGAGTCTCTATACTAATTTCCATATTCACTCTACTAGTTTACCTTCCCTCCCACAATGTAGAAGTGTTCTTTTCCCATAGATAAGCCAGAATTTATTATTTTCTGACTTCTTGATTGTTGCTGTTCTTTCTGGTATAAGGTGAAATCTTAGCATTGTTTAAATTAATTTGCATTTCCCTAGTGGTCAGAGATATTGAATATTTTTTCACATATGTGTTGACATCTTCCTCTGAGAAGCATCTGTTCATTTCACTTGTGCATGGCTTGAATGAGTCTTTTGTTTTAAATGGTCTGATTATTTTTAGTTCTTTACATATTCTAGATAGGAGTCATCTCTCTGAAGAAGAGCTGCCAGAAAATTTTTCCTCTTCTGTAGGTTGTCTCTTCATTCTGTTAATTGACTCCTTTGCTAGGCAGAGCTTTTTAATTTGTGTAATCCTATTTGTTGATACTTGTGGTTATCTTTTGTGCAACTACAGTTCAGTGTAAAAAATTCTTTCCTACCTCTATTTGCCTATTTTATCTTCCAGTAGGTTCAACAGTTCTGTTTTAATGTTTAGATCTTTTATTTATTTTGACTTTAATTTAGTACATGGTGAAAACATGAGTCAGTTTTCTTCAAAAAAAATCTAATTTCCCAGCACAATTTGTTGAACAGGCTATCTTTCCTCCAACATCTGCTTTTAGCCAGTATTTCAAAGATCAAACTGCTGAATGTGTCTAGAGATATTTGTTTCCTCTACCTGTTCCACTGATCCACAAGTCTATTTCTTTACCAATGCCATGCTTTTTTTATCATTGTTTCTTTGTGGTACAACTTGAAGTCTACCATGAGCTACAGAAAAGATTGTATACTCTGTTGTAGCTGGGTGGAATTCTCTGCAGGTATCTATTAAGCTCCTATGCTCAGGATATGGTTCAGCTATGATTTCATTAATTTTTTTGTCTAGTTGATCTATCTCTTTGCAAAATGAGGTGTTAAGAAAGATCTTTACTATAATTGTGTTGGTATTCATTTAATCTTGTAGGTTGAGCAGTATTTGCTATATGAAGATAAATACTTCAGCACTCAGTGCATCAGTATTTTTAAGCATTATCTGTTAATGATGGGTTGTGCCCTTAACTAGTATGTAATGACCATCTTTGTCTCATCTAATTTTAACTTGAAGTTTACCGTGTCTGAGATTAAAATTTCCACCCTTATTTGTTTGCAGAGTCACAGTATATGAAATATTGTTTACTACCCTAGGATTTTTAGTCTATATTTTTGAATTAAATGAGTTTCTTGAATTCAATAGAATGTTGTATTCTGTTTTCTAATCTAGTCTGCCAACTGCATCTTTTAATTGGAAAGTTAAGGCCATGAATGTTGAGAACTATTACTGAAATGTGCTAATTATGTACTATCATAATACTCTTTCTCTGTTGGTGGCTTTTTCTCTGTTATTCTATTTTTTTGTTTATCCATTATCACTTATTTTTTAATTTCATTTCAGTTTTTACCTTTATTGTTTTCATTGTTTCTGTGTTGAATATTTTCTGAAACACTAGTTTAATACATTTAAGCTAGTCTTTTTGGTAAAATGTCCTTATTTCTCCATCCATTTTAAAGGAAATCCTTGCTAGATATGTTAATCTGGGTTGGAAGTTATTTGATCTTAAGGCTTGAAATCCTTCAATTCAAGTTCTTCTGGCCTTTAAAGTTTGTGCCACAAAGTCTGCTATAATTTAATGGGTTTATCATTATATGTGATTGTTGTTGTTGCTATTGCTTTTCTTCTGTTTTTAAAATTCTGGGGGCCTTTGTTGGATATCTGGCATTTTATGTATTTTACATATTTACATATTTTAAGGATATGTCTTAATGATCTTTTTTCAACACAGTTGCTGGTAATGTGGAAAACTTGCTAGTTGGATGTTGATATTTTTTCTCTTAGCTGGGAAATTTTCTGGTTTTCATAAACATATTAATTCCATCAGTGTTATCTCCTGGCTTTTCTCAAACTCCATTTAGCCTTAGATTTGTGTTCTTAGTGTTAACTAGAAGCTTGGTCTTTTCTTGTTTTGTTTTATTTTGCATTGGTTTTGGTTTTGGGGGAGAGTTTTGTTTGTCTGCTTTTTAATTTTTTTTGGTTTCTTTGAGCATATCTTGACTTCTTGTCCTCACTTTCAAACACTGTCTTTACGTTGGTCATATCTGCAATTTAGGAATTCTGTATAAATTTTTTATTTCAGGTATTTCTGTCTGGTATCATTTCAAGGAATGCTATATATCTAGTGAATTTGCCATTCATATTTTGAACTTTTTTGGTCAGCTCTTCTAATATTTTAATTATTTATTTATTTAGGTTCATTTCTTCTTTGAACTCGCCAGTTCCTAGAATTTTATTGCCTTGTATTTGCTTTCCTCTCCATCTCTGCTCACTTGATGTGCCTTAAGAGAGTTAGGGGGCCTTGGAGATCTTCTGTTGCCTTGCTTTCTTATGATCTGGTGTTTACATATATCTGCTTTATTGCCTATGATCCTAATCAATCCAGATAATGACAGAGACAGAAAACCAATTGTCACCCACAACTATGTTATCTCAGCTAGTTATAAATTTACTGACAACAGTGGCCTCAAATGTCAATTGAATATTGACAAATCCTAGCAACCACTCATGAAAAAATCATAACTAGAACAAGGAGGACTGTGATTTCACTGGACACAATGAGGCCATCCACATATTGCCAACAATTAATTTCTGTTGGATGTAGACAGCAGTGCTAGAGCCCAAACATACCACTAGACTAAATGCCTTCTCTTTCAGTACCACACTCCACCAGTTATACCTTACAAACTGGCCTTCCACCAAAGAATACAGGCCATGTTATCTTCTGGGTCTGATCCCAGGCCTCCTGGAGGAATCTCAGGAGATCCTTGTTTAGTTCTCTTTCTCTCCAAGCCTATCTTTCAAGGCTGTCTCGCACCCAGTCTCTGTGGTAGGGTAACACTTTAGTTCTGGAGGGGAACTGTCCTCCTGGGTTTCACTCTCTTCTTCAGTCAGGTCAATCTGTTGGCTGTCACCTCTGTTACCATGTGCTGTGGAGATTCCAAGAGAGGGACTAGGTTGGTTGGGGTTCAGGATGTGGAGTCCCAGGATCTTCTTGGCTCAGCCATGTGGCCCAGACAGGCACCAGCATTGACTAGGGACCCCAGAGCCTTTCTCCAGGTATAGAGAAGGAAAAGGTGAAAGTCAAGGTAGAACTCATCCATCCCCTTAATTTTTTCACACAAAGATTTCTCTGGGAAAGTTTATTTGTATCCATTTTTATTTATTTACTTATATATTTCAACCCTTGGAATCCAGTTCTGTAATAGACAAAATGTGGGAAAGCTATAAGTTTCTACATCATCAAAACAAAAAACTTGTATTAAATGAGAAAGACAAGCCAAGAGAAAAACAAGATATAGTTAAGTAAATGATGATATAGCTACCACAGCTCTGTCTGAGCTATAAATTTTTCTGTAAGCTTTCTGACAAAGCAAAATCAGAAACCTAATTAGTTATGTAATTCTTTCATCTATGAGCAGAAAACATGAGTTCCTCAGAAGAAGAAGCTATTTCCTATCATATACCTTTAAACTAAATTTTTCTTAAGTGTCTGTCCTACTGGGGATTCTGGAATAAGTAGTGACTACTGTTAACAATGACATGTTTGTGTTCTTCAAAAACAGTGAAGGTCGGGTTGCATCCAAATGATTTACTATTACTGAGCTACACGTGGACTCCTAGGCCTTAGTACCAATCAGTCTATCGGGTCATCTTTCATCCTTATTGCCTCTTTTGATTAGGTCACAGATCCCACTTTCTCTCCCCCTTACTCTATCTTTCTCCTCTTTATTCTTCCTCCTCTAACTTCTTCCTCTCCCTCCCTTCTGCCTTTCCTTATCTTTTTCATCTCCCTTCCTTTCCCTCGGCTTCTCCCCTCCAGTCTCTCCACCTCTCTCTCTCTCTCTCTCTCTCTCTCTCTCTCTGTCTCTCTCTTTTTCCTTCCCTCCCTCTCTCCCTCCCTCTCTCCTTCTCTCCTTCTTCATGCCCCAGAGAGCACCTCACATTGGATGCCTGCTTTTCTCCCACTTCTCTGGACACGTTTTTCAAATTAGCACTTGGTAGCTTTAAGGAAAACCCAGACATTGTTGTGAAGAGAGTGAGAGGCCTACTCAAAAAAAAAAAGAGGGAGAGAGAGAGAGAGAGGTCTGCCTTTTTCTCAGCTTGTTATAAATTTGGAATACAAGCAAAGAAAAATAAACACTCAGATTCTGCAACTGATATAAAAGTCCCCTGGCTTGATGAGGTACCAAAGCTTGGTCTTCCCCAGATCCTCTGCCGTTTACAAGCAGGAAGCTGTTTCTCATTCTGAGCATCATGGCATCACGGCTTTCTTCCTGCTGTCTTCTCCCTGCTGTTATTACCTTGTCTTTCTGCAAAGGGATGTGAGGAGGATGAACAGATGAGCAGAATCCTCAGCCCAGGGGGCCCAGGGACACCATCCTACCCAGGAAGCCATTTCAGTTCCTGGTCTTAGAGAACTATCTGCTTCTAACACTGTGCTTTTCACTCAGTGAGAGGCCACCCAGCTCAACAGAAGGAGGGGACCTCAGGAGGCCCAGCTGATCTTCATTAACAAATAGGAAGCTCTGCACTCATGCCAAGACCTTCCGTGTGGCCTCTTTTCAGCCCCTCAGAGGACTACTCTGCTCTTGATTAAGAACTAAAAGCAGGAAAAGGGCAAAAAGGCAATCACCTCTGAATAAAAATCTAGGACTAGATGGAGAGAAGCAATGCTCCATTTTATTTGAACAGTTGCTTCTAGGCCCGTCAGTGGAGTATAGTGGAGGGCATCATGATTTTGTAGTCAAAAGACCTCAGTTTGAATCCTGGCTCTAGCAATTGCTAACAGTGGCTCAGTCCTTTTATCCTGTGCAGCCTCGCTTCCTTCACTATAAAAATGTGGACAATGCCTTCATCGCTATAAAAATCAGTTCAGGTGATATTTGTGGATACGCTTTAACTACTTAGCACTTTGCAAGTTCCAGTTCTTATCAGTCTATGAGAGTGTTCTCCCCCTTATACACCAACAATTGCCAACAGAAGATCTGGATTCCAGACTCTGCCTGAGCTTCTAGACCTGAATTTTACTTACTAGCTAGACTATTTGAAGCTAAACTTTATCTGAGCCTGTTCCCCACAGGAAAAATATTGACAAAAGAAGTCACCTCACAGTGTTAGGCTGTTGTGAGAATTAAGGGAGACTCAACATCAGGAAGTACTTGACAAGTGTAAAATTCTAGACAAATATTAGCTGTTAATGTTATTAAGCAGAAGCCTAAAGGCCTGAGCTCTGGTGCCAGCTTTGCATGCATCTTCCCCTTGGCATTTTCTCAACTGAATTTATCACCTTCTCCAACAAGCTGTCTTTTTCCCCCTGACAATTATTTAATTCCTTTCTCAATAATCAAGTTCCCTGAGAGGAGAATCCCAGAATCCATAGAGAAAATGAATCTATACCTCTCTTTGGAGAACTTACACTTGTCAAAGCAAAGAATAAATAACTGAAATGGCTGAGGGAAGATGAGTGGAAGGGAAAGCATGTAGATCTTGAACTCAGAAGATGTGTTTCTAAAGCCTGTCCTGGCTGAGTGTTCCTGGGTCTCCAGGCTTCTCTGAGATTTAGCATCTTTTTTTGTAAAATGAGCATTTAATAGTAATACCTTCTTTCATATGTTGGAAGTGAAGATGAAAGATCATGTGTACTCCCAGTGTTGAGTAAATGCTGTTATTGTCATGGTTACCAAAAAGGAACTGGTAGCTTAAGCATATAAATATCTGCTGTATACTGAGTACTACTACTGGTCAGGTGCTGTACATGACACTTTGTATGTGCCACTGCCTCTAGGCCTCACACCCAAGGTATCATTTTAGAAGTAAGAAAATTTAAGTTCGAGACAGCTAGGAAAGCAAGCTGTGGAGACAGTTCTGGACCCCAGGTTTGTCTGATACTTGTCTAACTCAAACTTTATATTCTTCCCACTAGCTATTACATTTCTTTCTCAGAAACTGATATAGAATGATATAGGTTTTCAGGATTCACTTACTAGAGTAAAAGCACACTTACAAAGGTGCTGTCTGTTCACAGTATACTTTTGATAGGTGTTTTTCTTTTCTCAGCTTTTCACAGAAGCAGACTCCAAGACAAAGATGAGAATGAAAGTAGTTTCAGAGTTATTCCAGAAAATAACTATAGAAAAGCAGAGAGCAGAGATAGTCAGTGAAGGATTTCTTCCCAAGTGAGAAGTCTGATCCAGTGCGGAACTCTGTGCTCACTGTAATAGATAGATTTTTAGACTCATCCTTTTCTCTGAGTGAGAGAACTAGTATTTGTACACAAACTCCTGTCTGGCAATATTTTTTTCAGTTATGTATGCCCTGTTGTATCACAGAACATCCAAATTCTCTCTCTCACTCTCTCTCTCTCTCTCTCTCTGTCCCTCTCCCTCTTACTCTCTTTCTAAAAAAGAGAATCAGATGCTGGAAATCATAGCAGCACAAAGTACATGCATGAACCAAGACAGAGTGAGTGAACAACCATATGGTAGAGGCAACAGATGAGGCAAGAGTACAAGAATAAAGGAAAAATAGAAGATGGAAGAGAAAGAAAATTACCCAAATACTGGCATAAGTATATAAATAGGTTCCACTCCTTCTTACATGACACAATATCATATACATTAAAAGACCCAGAGCAAACCAAATTATTGTTTCAACTTTTCATCCTCTATCCAATGTCAGGATTATAAATGTACACCTTGTACTATGTAACTTTGCACTGGTGCCTTTCTGTGAGTGGGATGTGCTTCTTCATTCTGAATCTTGGCTCGACCACATGGCTTGTTTTGGTCACTGAGATGGTAGCACATGTAAGGACAATGTTGGAAAGGGTGGCTTACTAAGGATTATATTTTTACACATCACCCCAGATTTGTACTGATGACTGCTACAGACACTACCCCAACAGAATCCAGCAAGATGAGATAACACCAGGTAGTCACAGATTCCTGAGGGAATCTAGTTCAGTCACTCCACTGATCCCAGCCTACATCAGCCTAGCTACCTATGAGGGAAAAAATCCTGTTGTCATTTCATGCTGAGGATTTTGTTAGTATTGAATGCTCTGGATCCACAGGAATTGCTGCAAAAACTACACATCATTTTTGATAGCACCAAATATGCACCCAAAAGTTTTAATTCATCAGGGCCAGGGATTTAGCTCAGTGGTTCCAGCACTTCCCTCATAAGTGCAAGGTCCTAAGTTTGACTCCCAGTACTAAAAGAAAAAATATTAACTCTTCAAACACTTTAGGTATTTTCTTTGGGTCATTACTAGAAATTATTTATTTGTTCATTTGTCATAAATCATCATATATCTGGCCTATGAGTTTCATAAAGTCAGCAACTTCAACTGTGTTATTGTCATCAATATCCCAAGGCCTCAGTGCCATATATTTCATGGGTGGGTGGTGAATAAATGCTTACCAGTTGAATAAATTGATTATTGTACTGTATACTGCATAAATTCAAAATGACACTCCAATTATATTTAATTTATTGAAAGGGACAAATACCCACATAGTACAGAAACATAGAGGGAAAATAATTAGTTCTCAGTGGAGAAATAATAGCAGATTTTGATAAAATATCACTAACTGTTTCAAAATCAGCAGACATCTACCTATTGGAGGTAAGGAAAGTGAGCATTCCAACAAGAAGTGACAGCATGAATAAAAATATGGAGTATGCAAGAACCTCCACAGCTGCTGAAGTATAATGCATATTTATAGGAAAGTAATTGATAGCATCCAATTGCAAAGAACCATAAATGGCATGCTATAAAATTTTCCCTTTTTCCTCTTGGAAATGTATAACTATAGTTTTTAATGATGATGTTAACATAATCCTATATCTTCTACAAAACTTCTTAGCCTAGTGGAATAACAGTTGAATTATATTTTAAAAGGTAATTTTCTTAGTTTTATTTTCCTTCCAAAAGTCTCTCTCATCCTAGTAGATAAACAAACATCATGAACTCCAACATCCAACTCAGATATCTACCTGAAGTCTACTCTCCTCTGTTCCATACACCTTCTATCACGAATGTTCTTCATTCCCATCCAAATTTCTACTGCAAAGTCCACAGTCCTGAATCACATCTGACACTAATTCAAATTCACATTTGACCATCAGCAGGAATGAAAATATTTGGATATCTGGCATAATTAGGATGGAAAAGTCTTCAAGGTAAATGAGGTAGCCTGACTATGTGTGGAAGTCATGGGATTAGTAATCTCTCCCTATCTAGCCTGTTTTCTGATCTTAGAGCCCCTGAAATTGTTAGACTAAGGAAACCAATACACAACAAAGAACAAAAAATCCAAAAATCATAAATGAAAGGGCCTAAAAAGCCATATATGGTAGAAAAGATAGGTTTTATATAATCAATGCTATAACTTATCTGTTTAGTAGGTCTTTTTTCAATATTACTGTAAACTGGGCAACATAATACTATGTACAATTACTGACTTACAGCTTTGCAATATCTCTTTTACTTATGGACTATGTGAGAAGTTCATTGCACTTTGCAAAATGCTATGAGGTGAATATCATCACTACATCATAAAAATAGTGATTCTTTATGTACTTCATTGGCTCAGACTATCAGATAAACAGGTGATTATTTAAAGGTGATTTCATTTCATCTCGTATCTTTGGCAGTTGACAAAAGACCAATGTCCACAGGTATTAGGATCAGAATATGTTTACAATAACGAAGCCTTAGTTCTAAAAATGAGAAACTTTTATGTATATTCAAGAAAATAATAAAAATCAAAGCCGATCCAGGTACTTTATCTATGCAAATATAAATCTACAAAGATAAAGTCTTATTTGTAGAAAAATAAAGATAAATCCAGTGGAGGGCATAAAGTAAAAGTGATGCCAGAGACAGAGGCAAGGATAGCATCCTCTGAATATTCATAGGATATGTGACATCTTTAAAAAATAACCTTGTAAGAGCCAAAAAGGAATTCCTTTACATTATAGTGAATTTCCAATAAAGTTTATGATGACATGACGTCTATGAAGCCAAAACAGTAACTATAATAATAATAACCAAAAGACAGGAAAAGAGAGGTACATGGATAATAGGATGGAACAGGAAGTAGTCCACTGAGATTAGCATACCAGCCAGGCAATATGACTGAGTAGCACAAATACTAAAGTAAGAATCAGGCAGCATTTGAAACAGTAACAAATACATCCCAGTTAAAAGTAGAACTAGCACTGTGAAAAATCACAACATACATATAAAGACAAACTGAAGTCCCCAACAGCTGAAAAAAGTGAACAGGAAAAAAATGTTTAAGTAAATAATTAAAAGATAAAAAAATGATTATACAGCCTGAGGAATAGATGACTACAAATCTTGAATAAAAAATAATCAAAAATATAATTAAAGAAAACTTCCCATAGTTAAAAAAAAATTTACTAGTTTTGAATATATGATCCAGCAAAATTTTATATATGCATACAATTATAGATAGATATAGAGACATAAGTATATAGATATAGATATTCTGGAGAAAAAAATATAGTTGTCTTGAAAGACACAATTACAAAGAACTAAGAAGAAAGCAATGTGAAATGAATATTTTCAGGCTTGAGATACTATTTTTATTTATGATTCTTATCTAGTGAGATATATATATGCTAAATCTAGCATTCTGAAACCAGAATTCCCAATAAGCATATCTCTACCAAATTGTTCAGTACATCTAAAGTCATGATTTCCCTTTCTTCACCTGAACACCCATCGAAGCTCTCTCACACACATCTTTCTATCTTGTCAACATGAATCGACACAGTCCTACAGTGTGTGTGTGTGTATATATATGTGTGTGTGTGTGTATACACACGTGTGTGTGTGTGTGTATACATATATATATATATATATATATATATATATATATATATATTCTTATAAGAGCCTTCTAACTGGTGACCTTTTCACCCATCTCTCTAACTTCAGTCCATCTCCCACAACTTTTGCATTCTGAAACTATTATCTACCATGGTAACTTTTTTCAACTTTGTTTAAACTCTTTTATCATTTAAAATAATAAAAGTAAAATCTTTCAGATTATCCTTATTACTGACTGATTGGACAGAATTCAAATTCCTTGCCCACTACACAAATCACATCACAATCTAATCCTAACCTGCCTCTGCAGTGATACCTTCTACCCATCCTTCTTACTCATCCTGCTGTTCTATTTCTCATGAATTCCCTGGTGTTCCTGAAGCGCATTCTTTTTCTCTCAGCCTTTATATTCATACTCCTCTGCAAAAAGGAAATTTTGCATCTAAACTTCATTTAATATGGGAGAAATACAAAATAATAGCTTCTGTCAGTCAGCCAAAGAGAAATACTACCATCTGCTAAATCTAGCTCTCTGAAACCAGAATTCCCAATAAGCATATCTCTACCAAACTGTCCAGTACATCTAAAGTCATGATTTCTCTGTCTTCACCTGAACACCCATAGAAGCACTCTCACACACATCTTTCTATCTTGTCAACACGAATTGACACAGTCCTACAGTTCTCTTAGCGTTGAAATCTTCTCTTTCTGTATTGTCCCTTTAGGCATCATCGCCCTCCCTCTGCTTTTCCACAATTGGTTGCTTTTCATGTCAAAGGTCAGAACAAACATTGCACTTCCAAGAAAAGTAATTCAATGATTCTCTTCTGCTCCTATAATTCTTAGTTTTTACTTTTCTTAGAATATACATCATCTTATGCTGAATTTGTTAGTGTTTCTGTCACATACTAATTTGAGTAGGCACCTGCAGGACAGGGGCTGGCTTCTTCAGCTCTGTCTCTAACTGTCTCTAGTTTGACACAGAACAGATGTCCGTAAAGGATCTATAGTTTATCAGGTTAGGAGAGGATTCCAACAGAATAATCTCAATTGATGGAACACTAAAATTAATTCTTTTTGCAATAGCTTGAGCTTGAGGACAAAGATTACAGTACACAGGACAGGCTACATAATTTATGAGGGCTAGCAAAGAAAGAAAATTTGGGTCTCCTTGTTTAAAAATTAAGGATTACAAGATGACAACAGAAAACCATTGAAGTAAGTATGTAACCTTTCTGAATGTGCAGCTCTGTCCATCTACAAGCTTTGGTTAAATGCAGTTGGTATCCCCAAGGGCTCTTTTATGATTGAAACCTTGATCCATAGGGTAGTAACAATGTTAAGTGTTATGGAACCTCTAAGAGTTAGAGCCCAGTGAGTAAGAGGTCCTTGGTTCTTTGGAGGTGTGACCTCCAAAGTAGGTTGTGGGACCTCAACCTTTCTTTCTCCACTCGTGGCTCAAGGAACAGTCACTTACTACTATGTACCTTGAGTATGATATGTGACCACTCACCAGAATCCAAACCAATGATACTGCCTGGTCTTGAACTCAGAAACTCCAAAACTATGAAATCTGTTTCTCTTGCAGAAGCATTAATCATGGAAATTCCCCAAAGATAGAGTGCTCCTTTGAACTCAGCCTCCAACTCACATCACAGCAATCCTCCTACCTCTGCCTTCCCAGTGCTGGGATTACTGGCATGTGCCACCACACCTGGCACTGTGATATGTGGTGCTGATTGCTGGACTGGACATGAGTCTCCATGTCCAGTATTGTATGTGGTTACCAGGGTATCAAACTCTGGCCCTTGTGCTTGCAAGACAGGTGGTGGAACCACTGAGCTAACTCCCTGGCCCCTTTGAATTTTTTTTTTTAACAGAAAGGGCACATCCCAGAGGCTTATGTTTGGCTGTTTTATTGTGTTTTGTTTTTATCATTGCATCACTTTATCCAAGAATCAGAGGCAAAATGAATATTTTTGTAGGTCCTGAGATTATACACGCAAATTGTCAGGAAATAGAAAAGCATATACAGGATCAGGATCCCATCAACCTTTTGTGAGAAATATTTGAGGCCAGACTCCTGAGCCCAGCCAATTTTCACTCTGACTACTTGAATGCAATAATATCCCAGGAACTAAGAGGAGTTCCAGGTACTTGCTAATAATCTTGGAAAAGTCTAAATATTTTTCATCCCCCTGTGTACAAGTTACCTTATAAGATACAGTAGGAACTTTAGGAGGAAGTTGACCAGCAACGTTACTATAGAGCTCTACCCCAAAATGTACATTAATTCCACTTTAGTCAAGGAATGTCATGACCTTTCTTAGATGTGGATATTTGATCTTTTCAGTAGATTATATCAGGCCATAGTTCACCAGCTTGGTGTTTTTCATGCTTCAGTCAGGTAAGTTAAAAACTTCAGTGTTCTGCATATCATTTTGATCCTGGCCACTAATCCAAGATTTCTGCAGATCTGACAATGATAATAACTTCTAATCTTGCTCCTCTGGTTGATAAATGCCATGAACTTCACCTATGACTCTTCTAATACTGATTTCACTATCAGCAAATGTTGCTTTACCTCACTATTATTTTCTACCCATAAAGAATAGGCAAGGGACAATTTCTTACATTAAGTAAAGGAAATTCTGTATCTAAACTTCATTTAATATGGGGAAAATACAAAATAATAGTCTCTATCAGTCAGCCAAAGAGAAATACTACCATCTGCTAAATCTAGCTCTCTGAAACCAGAATTCCCAATAAGCATATCTCTACCAAACTGTTCAGTACATCTAACGTCATGATTTCCCTTTCTTCACCTGAGCACCCATAGAAGCATTCTCACACACATCTTTCTGTCTTGTCAATATGAATCGACACAGCCCTACAGTTCTTTTGGTGTTAAAGTCTTCTCTTTCTGTATTGTCCTTTTAGGCATTATATATTCCAACTTTTAGGTTGTTCAGAAATAAAAAATAACAGAAGTGGAAAACAAAGAAAAGTAGCTCATCATATAAACTAAATGCCTCATGTGAAGACATGGTAGTTATCATTAAATGAGGTGCATTAGCATACAAGAGAGAAAGGGCTATTTGATTAATAAGAAAAGCAGATAACTGAGGCTTCCTTTCCATGTCTCAGGGTCTCATTTTTGTCTGATTAGTAAAATATTTTCATACGTTAAGACTACGTATTCAGTTGACAATACATGTTAGTAAACTGCTTTCTGTTTCAACAAGCTAAAGCATAGACACTAAAATTTCCCAGGTTTCTATTGATTCATTGACCCAAGATATATGAAGTCTTTTCTTTTAAGGTAATCAAACCTGTCTGATAATTCTTGTTTCTTGTTCTCTCCCTATCTAGTTATTTTATAGGGTTGGCCACTTGACTTCAAGAAATTTCCATTGGCAACTTCATTCAAGATAGCTATAAGCAATACAATCACTCTTTTGCAAATATATTCCAAGTACACATTTCTCTGATTGCTATCTAGATTTTCATCATATTTATTCCTAATTATGAATTCCAGTTGCACATGCGTGTATATATGTACATATACACATATATGCACAAATGCTTCCTAACTTTCATAAAATACTGTACTTGCACTTCTCTATTAAGAAAATTTCCATACTTATATGGTTCTTGAAAGAAAACAAGAGAAATAATTCCACATGAGAACAACTGAGATAGTGAATTCAAATCTATGATATAAGAAGAAATTGGTGGAAGCTTGAGAGGTATTGTCAAATATAGACAACAGAAGCCAATTCTGGGAAACCTTTAAGAATGTTTGGATTATATAGGTAGTATGTAGCTCACAGGATTAACAACAAAGCCAGAAAACTAAGCAGGCAAGAACACAGCTCATGTCTTGCAATGGACACCAGTGTTGCCATTATTGGAACCTTGTGCCACTACTACTATTCCAGGACACTCAAAATATTCATTCTGAATGACTTCTGTTTCCTCATCTCTCTGGCTCATAAAATCTCTGGGATGACAGATTGTACGAGCCTTGGTTTGAGGTGTCTAAGAAAACAACATAGCCACTGAAGTTTACATTATGGAAGAAAGGTGCTACCTATTATGAGAACATATACATGTATAGGGAAGGAATTCAGAGGAGTAATCCCCAGTAACAACAGCAACAAAACACTTCCTACTGAAGAATTTCTTTATTTTCTGTTGTAGAAAATAATGTATATAATTTATCTTTAATTCTGAAATAAGTAACCACAAAAACCATCTGGATTCTGGAAGTTTTATCAACAATTTGGTGACATGTCATAGTTTATATCTAAAATGTCACCTAGAAATATGTGTTCAGATGTGGGGCTTTCAGATTGGTTCATAGGACCACAACCCTCAGCAATGCTTTAGTTCACTATAGAGATTATTGTTAAATGTGCTATTAACAGGAGGGTCCTTCTTCAAAGAGGTGGAGTGTGACCTAGAAGAGTATTTTCTTGTCTCTGGCTCCTCTTTTGCTTTCTGATCACCTTGGCTTCCACAGCTTTCCTCTACCAGACCTTACCACCACGTCATTTTTGCCTTGGTGCCAGCAGACTATGTAGAGAACCCAATGAAACCATGAGCCAATATAAACTGTTTCTTTTAAGCTGTAGGTGTCAGGTATTTTGTCCCAGAGATGGTGAATAACTACTATATGACATTATGTTTATGTTTCTTTTGGTATACATAAGGATGCATAAAACATCATCATGGCCCTCAAAGAATGGATGATCAATATTACTATGATTATGTTTTCTCCTTGTACTTTAGCACCAAGTAGAACACTTGCACAGAGCCTACTGGATCTCAGAAAAACTACTGCCTAAGACAATAGTTTTCAAATGCAAATCATTATTAAGAGATTCATTTAAAATACTGTTGTGTTTGTTTAGTAGTTCTCTAGATCTAGTGGCTGTATTGTTAAGGTTCTTCTAAAGAAATCAAACCCACAATTAAACCACTGAACTGCTCATTAACAGTGATCAGTGCATAGGGAAATAAGGCCTGTAAATATATAGATTATAAAGGGATTTCAGAAGCAGAGTGTAGGCATCAATATCTGCCTGGTATGACTACTTTGAATGTAAGTTGTTAAAAAATATAAAAGCTAGCTCATATTATATACAAAAGTACAATAAATACTGTTTTTACAATTTTATACATTGTTAATGGGAACCCAGAAGGAATATAGAAAACTATCAAAATTGAGCTATATGACCTAATTTTACAAGCATAAGAAGTAACTGCTAAAGGTGAGTCCATCTACTATTTGTCAAAAAATATGTTGATATTTGGAACCATCAAAAACTAAACCATCCAATTCAGCCAATCCTTGAGATGAAAATCATAAATTTTCTGGTAATCATATGAATTCCTTTAAAAGTGAGCATATGTTTACACAAGATATCATTATGGCCCTGTTTTCTTAACCAAAGATTCCCATTCCAGGCTCTTAAATGAGGATGCAAGACCAGAATTAGGCAGGAAGTAACCATTTCAGAAACCTCTGGATAAGTGTGGGACATGGAAGTGTTTTCTTAAGGCTTTCTTTTGCTACTGCTTTTTAAATTTCATTTTTTTTTTTCTAACTGGTCCAGAAGGAAAATTATAAGGTAGAATGAAAAAGAGATGAAAACTCTCAGCAAAATGATGACATGTCAGTCCTTTTTAAAGATGTTTGGAAGACTCTTTACAATGGCCCCTGTTGATTTTTAAGCACCCAAAATGTGCAAATCATTGCATTATTTTTCATCATGCCAGAAAGTGTTTGCATATTTATTTTTGTTGGGCAGGAACAGATGAATTCCTAGAAAAGAAGCTGGCACCAGGGCATCTCACAGAAGCAGATGCGGGTGAGGATCTAAGAGGTGACTAGGAAGGTATACTGTATTACCGTTTATAAATAACTTTGTCATCCACCATCCCTCCATTATCATATAAGGTCTGTAATTAATATTCCAACAGTAGAATTAAGAGACTTGAGAAAGAATTAGTGATCTCCCCATGTCAGTTCTGCATAACAAGATTTGACTTCAACACGGATGTTCCAAATTGATCTGGCCTATGTGACCACCTAAGCACAATTCACTCTTGCCCATTACTAGCCTCCTCTGAGGCCATGATCACAAATGGTTACATTTCTCTAGCCAAAAGACCACTATGCTTCAGTGGTAAAAAGGATAACTATAGCTCCTGCAGAAAATTCCAAATCTGAGAGTCTGTTGAGTGTGGTTAGGAACTTTAACTTTCCTCTAACCCAGGGATCATGACAAAGGGGCAGGATGTCATTCCTGCTTTGTCTAAGGCTCTATCCACCTTGTTAGCAGACTCAGTCTGTCTCTCCTGGCAGAAATGAAGAAGGGAGCTGCTGTGATGTGAACTGCTTAGAGAGGGGGTGACGTAGCAGGGAACTATATTTTGTGTCTAGTGTAAGCTGTGTCTCTCAACCAATGGCCATTGAGAAACCAAGACCCTAATCCCTTATAAACCATGAAATAAATTCTGTAAACAGGTTCAGCAAGCCTGGAAGAATGTTCTCCAACCCAGCCTGCCAAAGAGGATGCAGTCTAGAACAATGACCACAGCCTTTGAGATCCTGAGAAGGGAACCCAACTTAGTCAGGCCTAGACTTCTGATTTCCAGAAACTGCATTAATAATAAATCTATATTATTTGAAGCCACTGTGCTAAAATAGCAAAGACAAGCGGAGCTGGGCTTCAATCCAGGCTATCCTATCACAAACTACTTATTCTTCATTTTCATGAGTAAGCGCTGAGCTAGGTAGGTAGCTTGTCTAATGGACCCTAACTGAGATGTGCACAGCTCAACAGTCTCTGTGAGAGGTGATCATCACTTCACTGAGGCAGCCCTGTTCACTGGCCACTTCCCCTTAAGTATGAGAAACATACAGTGAGCAAAATCAGAAGAACTTGTCTGCTCACTCTACCTAAAGACATTCTGGCATCACAAAAAGATACATGGAAATGTAAGTTCTATCTCTTACTAGCTTATCGTGGCTTAGTTAAATAACTTCATCATGTTAGCCACTATTTTTCTCACTTTAAAATAGAGGACGTTAAACAAACTGTAGAGGAAAATAGAGAGATTTAGAATTTAAATACATACGTGACATTAATAAGTGGAAGCTGTTAGTATCACGTCATCAAGAATATTTACCCATTTTATAAATGCAAAACCAAAATGACTTGTCAAAGACCTTACAGCTATGAATTTGGAAAGCTGGCAAAAGAATCCAGAACCTCTTTTTCTGATTCTAGAGATTTTCCTACTACATCCTCCTAATTTCTGAAAAATGTTCAAAACACAATTTAGTTTAATTTATGTTAATTCAAAAAGTAAATATATTCCATTCAGCTCTTGGAGGAAAAGGGTTGTTGTGTAATGAAACAAAATATCTGAGCTGCCTCAAATCCTTTGTGGAAGAGGTTAGGACATAAATTCATTTCCAAAGAAGATGGGAATCCCTGGTTGAAATAACTGCACTTAAAATAACTGCCACAATTAAGCAGCTCCTTAGCATTGAATTTCTGGAATTTGGCAGAAGCAGTTGAGTTTCCTTTGAATTTTTCCATCCTAGATACAAAACAGGATTTAATGAATCACTTTGACCGAGTTCCTCCCCCAGCTGTGGGGAAGCTGCTACCAGAGAAAAATAACACTTCTAGAAGAGAGGACTTAGGCTGTACCCACAAGTCAGCAAGAGACCACCAGTTCTCATAGATTCACAGAGTCAACACATTCTAATTTAGCAGCAGCAACAAAAAAAGTCTTCTGATCTGAAATTAACACCACCACAGATGTATTTCCCAAAATGGAAATTGTCTGCCAAATTCAGTACCACACTCATCCCTTTTTTTTCCAGCCTATCCAACACACATAAGCAGGTGAGAGATGCTGATATCTCTGTGTTATCTTAGGAAGTCAAGAAAAGCATTTATTTGGACAGAACTTCTTTTCAGGGCCTATACGGCCCCAGAAGTCCATGGTTCAAGTATATATTTTGTCACTCCAAGACTTAAACTACAGCTGTATGGGGGAAATGGGATGGCTGAGAAGGTGTATGAGTTCTAGTCAAGTGCTGCTGCTTTGGGTCACACAGCTAAGAAAGTTTATTGCAGCTACTTTCAATACAGGCACATAAGCCCTCACTTAACCAACTTTACAAGGAGTGGCAATAACAAACACCAAGCCAGGAAGAAATGAAGGTGATGCTAGAGGCAGGAAAAAAGTACTTTTGAGGTTTAAAGTAATCTAGAAATGGGAAATTAAGCATCAAATACTACATGCTAGTAATACAGTAACAATTAGGTCATTATAGATTCAAAAATATTCATTAATATCAGATCTCAATTACCAATAAGCTGCATTATTCCCAGTAGAGAAATAGCAAGGCAAGCTATCAGATCTCTTGTAAAAATTCACATAGAAGTGGAGAGGAAGGAAAAGAAAAGAAGAAAGACACACAACAATTATGCTGCATCTGTTTGTTGCACAGCAGCAGGGGGCACTTTTCCCTAAATCAGTTGAACAGTCAGTGATGTGAGCGATGAGGGCTCGTTAGGCAGCCTGCAGACAGCACCTGAAATGGTTTGTCAAACAGTCATGTCTCTGAAAACCAACAAGGAACCAGGAGGTGATGCTTCCTTTATGGGGAGGGGGAGGCAAAAGCAAAGACAAGGCAACAAACAGAGCTTTACTCAGGCTCATTATGCTCGGCTCTGACACAAGTGACAAGAAATAGAGTGGCAGAGTAAGAAAAAGAAATTAAAACAGCAACAGAGAAAGAAGGGGCTGATATGCTGTGTATACACATCTTTCCATTCATAACAACCCAATAAGTTAGTGTTCCTTCCTCTTCTAGACATAATAAAACTCTGAAATGAGAATTTGCTCAAAGTCATACCACATTAAATATCAAAACAGATTCATTCATCTCCATGTCCAAACACCTTGAACACAGCAAGCTTGTTTTCTACAAAACATAAGGCTAATATCCATCAATGGAAGAATTGGGGGAATGAAGAAAGTTGTAAGCTTGTGAATAAAAAGTTTATTATGGATTCAGTTTATGCTTTTCACCTTTCAGGGAGAATGAAAGAAGAGGAAATGTAGGCCTTTATGGGCAGCACATCTGAGTCTCCTTTCTCTATGGTAGGGATTGTGCTGGTGCATCAAGCTAGACAATCTTGGGTGGCTCCTTCAACCATACTGAGAACCCTGGTTTCCAAGGAAATCACATGTTTTTTCAAGACCGGCTCTCAAACTTTCAGATTGCATGAACCATCTACTAGAGGGATGCAGATCTCCCATTATTAGAAAAACTTGCAAGTCAGTAATGACTGAATAAACAAGGCAAATCCCAGTATGCTTGTGGCCTTATAATTCAGTATCCACCCATAAATAGACCAAAGCATGGCAAGCAGAAATGGCACTTTCTGAAAAGACAGAAGGGACATTGCTATCAATGTACAGAGTCTGTGATTAGTTGTATCACCTAGACATTTAACTCTTTCTAGGGATTCATGGCACCTTAAGATGAATTAATTGAACTCTTACAAGATCTCTAGGAACATACCACACTAACCCAAAGAAAGTAGCTTAATATTTCAGACATATCATCTGAATCTATTTATCTCCACGTCCAACATCACTGGATCTGACAATCACCACATTTTATAATAAGCTCACCTCAAAAAAATGCAAACATACAAGGGATCTAGAGTTGCAAATATTTCAAGACTAAACAGTGTAAATTATAATGAGGTGGCCCATCTATAGGTTAGAATATGGAGAATGCTGGAGTTTTGCATCAACAACTCATCTACAGAAGATGGACAAAAGTGACCACAGCAGTTTTGTATTCAGAAGCTGCTAAACTCTCAATATACTTCACTGCATTTCTTATTCAAGTTGCACCACTGTAACCCTCCCACAACAACCCATCCTGCCCAACTGAAAGTTCCAGGAATGCCACCTGCCCCAGTTCTAATCACAAGGACAATTCAGCTCTGAGGTCTAGAAGCAGAGACTGCTACTTCAAATGGGCCTAAACCTTCCAGTCTTATCCTACCTCACTGATGGTGACTTCAGGTTAATGAAACTACTTTCCATGCCTCAGAAACTATATTTTTAAAATTAGGATGATTCCTCTGAGGATTAAATTAGCTAATCTTTTCAAAACATTTAAAACATCTTTCAGTTCATTCTAAAGGATGAGGTATGTGCTTTTCTTCATCGTCATCATCATCATCATCATCATCATTATCATCACCATATTCTTTCCATCACCATCATCACTTGTCATGAGCTACATGAGGGGCTTTGGGTTTAGTCACCCTCACAAACCCAGCTTCTTGCTCAAAATCTCAGCCTATCTCACTAGGTCCTAGATGTGAAGAAATACAATGAATTCTCTTTATGCTCAGTCCTGGATGGAGTTCCCTTATGAACAACACACCATGATATCAAGCATCACACTTGATTGGACTTGCTCAACTCTCAGGTCTCTAGTTGTAGTTTCTGTAGGTAAAACAAACCTATTGAGATCTTCGCTGAGAAGCAACCAGAGGCAAATGTGTGAAGGAAACAGGTCCCAGCCACCAATCACGCTGAGAAGAGCATTTTTCAAGATATACCCACACCAAGAAAGTCCTCCAAAGTTCACAGAGTGAACGAGTGAATGAACTCATCATCAGAGTGCACAGTTCTTTTTATGGTGCCAACTGGATGGTGTTGGAAGACTGGGAAGTGCACTGGCCTCAAAGTGCAAAGGATTTGAAGAACTAGACACTAGTCCCCCAGGGATCCAGCCTGAATATCCTCCCTGCTGGACACTGAACTGCTGTCCTGACCGCCGGTCTCCAGGATTTGGTTTTCTTCTTGTTCTTTGAGCCCCTGCCGTTCCCTTTCTCAGTCTGTAGTGTAATCTTCCAATTCTCTGACTTCCCAGATGAATATAATGTAGTACAAGTGGGCTGCTAACAACTCGGGGATGACCCCACGTGATCCTGCCTGAGTATTCACCCACAGAAGTGGGTGAATGGAGAATGAGGAAATAACCCAAGTGTGTTGTTTGGACTTTATTTTTCTTTTCTATAAAGTAGGGGAATAACTTCACCAAAAGTCAGTAAGTTCAGAACTAATAGGAAAATAACCATAACTCTCTACCTCTAGACTAACCAGCATGGCAAGAGGACTGAAGACTGAATTTAACCATAATAAAAATACAATGACTGACATGAAGAAAGAGAGTAGGGGAATTAGTTGATAAGAAGTGGGGTCATGTGCCTATCACAAAAGATGCCATGACCCTGGTGGTAATGGTAGAGCTGAGCCTAAATGAAGGCAAAAATAGTCTTATTTATCTCTGATCACACTCTGAGTGTTGCTTGCTCTCAGCTCTGGGTTTTGCGCCCCCAGAAAAAGAGTGAAGACACAGGTGCATTCAGTTGAGGGTGCTGATACAGTAAGAACAGTAAAACCTGTAGCAAAAAAAAAAAAACCAAAGACAAGTCAAAGAAACTGTTTAGCCTGCAGATGGCTTGTAAAGGCCTCTGAGCTACTGTCAATACCAAAAAAGCGATGGGACTAGAAACTGAGGCTAAGAAGGATAAGTTTCTTAGTCAAAATCACAATGAATTGATGGTAGACTTGGGAGTCCAGCTCAAGCTTATAACTCTAAACCCTAACTTAAGTTAAAATCATTGTGCTTAAACTGGCTAGGCCCTGATGTGTTGGGGGGAAAAAAATCCCTCTGGGTCTCACATCTCACAAGGACAAAGCTACATCACTGCATCCAAGGGTCCTTTGAAGGTCCCAGCATTCTTTAGATATTAAGTGCAGGAAACGAACAGAATGCCTATAACAAATGGTCCCCAAACTTTCTCAGAAGAAAAGAGATGATATTTCCATATACAATTTGTGTATCTGTGCTAGCCTGAGTGTACACGATTGGAGACTGCCTCTTCATCACCTTTATCAAAGCAGTTCAGGATAATGGATGAAACCATGCATCAAGTTTGTTGAATCATTCATTCAACAAACTTGACTGTATACCTGCTCAAGTCAAGCCCCGTGCCAAGAACTATGTACATGACAGTTAATGAAACAGCAGTCTCGTGAAAGAGAACTTATCAATCAATAAACCATACACAGATCATATGTTACTGTAAACTGTGATAATTAGAAATCTAGTCGTAAAATGTCTTCTGTATAAGAAAGTAACAGTTAGAAGGGGCTTATGAAAGAATGCAAACACTATTCTCTCTGGGAAAAGCTGCTGCAAGGGAAAAGCTTGGAACAGGTTCGGTCCTACAGATGAGAAAATAGAGACCAGAGAGGACACACAACTGCAGCCACGTCTAGCTGACACTGCTCAGGTTCTGCCAACAGGCTACCCTGCCACCTTGTACCACCTGCCACTTAAAGCACAAAAGAAATGAGAGCAGAGCCCAGTGCACTATAGTGTCAGGTGAAAAGCTCTAAGAAGCACAGAGATGTGCAGACCAAACGCTGTTGGTATTTCAGGACGTGAACGAACAGGGCCCATCTGCCTCTCCAGCTTCTGCCCATCTGTCAGTGCCACCGCATACCATGGGCACCCAGAGCAGTCTTTCAAACGCATTTTCTGAGCGTTATGCTAAGTAACCAGTTTGAAAAGAAAACTGGCTATGAAAACTGAGCGGTGGATAATTCCCTAAGCTCTTTCCCCTAATTACAGTGCACAGAGACAGCCAGAGAAACAAAGACTTAGGCCTACTGTTGATTCTCCCCATGCCTCATCTGAAGTCTAGGTATTTATTTTAATTCAAAACTTAGTTCCTTTTAAAAGGAAAATCAGAATCCCTGAAGAGATTCTCCTGCTAAGATTTCAATCTCCGTTTCCTCCAAAATAGATGTCAAAGGCAAAAACCCCAGGATCCTTGTGACAATCCACTTGTGGTTTCTAATTTTGACAAGGAAGCCATAATCTGGTGGTCTAACCCCTGACGAAGAATGCAGAAAGGAATGAAAATCAAATTGAAGAATCGATCAAATAAAAAAAGAGGTCTGGGCAAAACAACAGTCATGAACTAAAATCTCCTGAGGCTCTAAGCTAATAGTCGCAGCTGGTGAAGACCACCAAAGACAAGAGAGTGAGAAAGGGCTTCCAGTCCCAGAAAGCCGAGTGGCTTCTCCAGCACAAAGGAGCAGAAATTAGCATTCCAATGGATCAGCACAAAGGGACCCTGGCCAGTCCTGGGAAGCTGGCCTCTCTCCTCCTGGCCCCTTCTTAAGGTCCATTTGTCACTCTGCAGCCTCCCCACAATACAGCTTGGTTTCCTACATGTTATCTTCTTGTGTATTTTTTTAATAGAAGTAGGTTTTTTTTTTTCTTTCTTCATTTAGCTAAAAATAAATCACTCCTCTACTTGGTATTTGGGCAGAATATGGCCCCGACATCTAAACACACCCTCGTTGTCAGAACTTCGCTGTCTCCCTCTCCCTTTCTTTTAATAAAAGTTTGGATTCCACTGAGTGTTCTTCCACTCTTAAGCTCCAAACATTTCAAACAGCACAAAAGATATGACAAGATGAAAGGAAGTGTCCACAAATAGACAGCTAGACAACTAGTTAGCAGCTTTCTGCTTTTCTTCAGGTTTTTTTTTTCTTTTCCTGCAGGAGGGAAAAAGTTTATTTTTCATTTTTGAAGGAGACTGACTGCAGTTCTCTGTCTCAGCCTCTCCCTGTCCCTCTTTCATTCTCCCTCCCTGCCTCCTTCCCTCTCCACTTTCCAAGCCTATTTAGTGTTAGAAGGGGAAAAAAAAGCACTTACCATGCCCTGCACAGCCCTGACCTTTAGAACTCATTGTCCTTCTAGGTGAACATGTGGAGAGCCACAGTTTAAGTGGAATTGCTCATTCTCCATCTTTTATAGTCCAGTGTTTGCAATTTAATGAGATTTTGGTGTTCTATCAAGTAAGGGCATTTCTTTAACAAAAGGAACCTGAGACAAGGGTTTGATTTTTTTTTAAAATGCCCATTCTTTGGTGAGCTGGTTTAAATCTGTTTGAGCTCAGGATCAACTGAAGTTTGATTTGAAGTTGTCTCTCTTGCTCCATGACAAGGGCATTATTTTTTAATTCTTGATTTTAATTACAGCTGCATTACCAGCTTCTCCCTCTCTTTCCTCTCTCCAGGGAAATCATGAAGCTCATGAGGGGAGAAGTCCAGCACAGCTGGGAGCACCCTCCTCCCCTGTCATCTCCACAGTGCTAATCCAGGTTCCCTCTTCAGGGAAAGACAGAGCAAGAGCTTTCCGGCTGAACTTACTGGGGCTGGAAATGCTGTGCGCACTTCTGCTGGCCCATTTCTGAGACGCTGGATCACTCTTCCCTGCTGCCTACTGAGCACTACCACTGACCTTGGATCAACCTGGCCAAATGAGACCCACCCTAACCCCGACCCCCACCCTGGCCACCTGCTTCTTCCCTAGAGGATGGTGGAAGGCAAAAAATGCCTAAATTTCCTCCCTTAAATGCCACCCCATCTCCTCCCTTTCTACTGATGTCAGTTCACTCTTAACCACCTGGAAAAATGTATCCTTAAGTTCATGGGTCCCTACCCCCTGCTCTAAAGGGGATGAGATCTAGACTTTCTTCATCTCCTGACTGATGCTAGAGCTGCATCACAATTCCTCTGCAGTAGGAAAAATTTTCAAAATCATTATTATCACATTCTTCTTAACCATTATCAAGTGACCTGTCCCCTCACTCCCAGCCTGGCACAAAGTCCAGGCCTATGCCAAGTTCTGCAGCCTCTCGGGATCTGAGCCCTGTCCATTGACCATGGTTCTTCTCCTTTCACTCACCTCCTGAACTCCTTTCCTGGAGCCCAGATCTTCTCCATCTTGGGTTTCCATGACTTTCTTCAAATGGATCCTTCTGCTGGGATGTCCTTCCCCTGCACTGGCCTGATCAACAGGTCTATTCACTCCATGAGGACATTCTCTGACCATTGTTCTGCTGAATGATTCCACCTCTGTCTTCCCACAACATCACACAATCCCCACTATCTGGACATGTCAGCCTCATCCAAGAAGTGAGCCTCATCCAGGACTAGGTGTCAATAAACAGTTGATAGGTGAGTCAACCAAACAAATACCTAAGGAAAGCTCAGAGATTTCAGTAGTTTCATAAACTGTGGTAGGAAAAGACTCTGAAAAATCTTCATGAAGGTCACTAAGAGTAGATCATCTGCCTAAAACTCAGTGTACAGAGGACGTAGGATGGTGTATCAAGTATATTCCCACCTAGTTGGGCATTTCCAAAGCTTCCTCAGAGACAGACTCCTGAGAACTTTCAGATCAAGAAGCAGCAGCTTGAAGGTAGCACAGTGAGACTTGGTCTCAATTCCATAGGCCTAGATGCTTTGATATTTATTTTACTTTGCAACTCTGTGCAAGTCATACAACCTCTCTGAATTGTTATCTGTAGCACAAGAAAATACTATCCATCCTGCCAGTTGTATAGATTGGGTTTCACAGGGTAGCATTCTATGTAAAAGCATTTTTCAAACTAAGGATGATATCAACTGTCATTGTTAATTTATTTTTTCAGGTCAGCTTAACATGTATACTTGCATATTTAAAAGTCTATTGCCTAAAGATATTATTTTATCAAAATCCTAAACAGATTCACAAGAAAGTAAGATAGAATGTTCACCTACATGTTATGCCATTTTTGAAACAGTGAGCAGTGACTTTTTCCCTTCATATCTGCTCTCATAGAATTTCTTTTTTGCTTTATTGAGTTTATTGGTACATTTTAAGAATATAATACGATTGGGTCAGGGATTTAGCTCAATGGTTTTGGCATCTGCCTTGCAAGCACAAGGTCCCTAGTTTGATCCCCGATAATCACATACAACAATGCCAAGCATGATGACTCACGCCTACCAGCAATTGGCACCACATTCCATAGTGCTGGGTGTGGTGGCTCTCACCTGTCATCCCAGCACTCAAGAGACAGGGGCAGGAGGATTTCTGTGAGTTCAAGGCTCACCTGGGTTACAGAGTGAGCTCAGGGCCAGCCTGAACTTCATAGCCAGACCCTGTCAAAAAAAAAAAATTATGATCATATTCATCATTGAGAATTTGTACCTGTACATGACACATCTTGATTCTCATTTTTCCCCATTCCCCTGTCCTTCCTATGCCCCACTGCCACCTATATACATAAGCTTTTTTTCCATATTTTTGTCTTTACAATCAAATTCTTTCCCTTCTTTGCTTTTCCTGTTTTCCTCCATTTCCCCTTCCCCTTTGAACATTTTCTTCCTATTTCACAATATCTATTATACTTTCTAGAGCTCAATTACACTTTGTTTCTCACACTACAGAAACGATATGGTATAAATACATATTTATTCACATTGGAGCATGGCCTCAAGGTACATCCAATTAGTTGCAAATACCTCTAATTTTTCATTCTTCATGGTGAAGTAATGTTCCATTTTATTTAAAAAACAAAAAAAAAACAAACAAACAAAAACATCTTCTATATCCAGTCTCAAGTTGATGGGCATTTGGGCTGTTCCCAATATTTAACTAATACAAACTGAGCTGCTATACATATGGGCACACATATGACACTGTGGTATGATGTTTTTAATTCTTTCCCAGCAGGGAAATAGCATGGTCAAAGGGGACTCGTGTGTGTGTGTGTGTGTGTGTGTGTGTGTGTGTGTGTGTGTGTGTGTTGCCAAGAATCAAACTCAGACCCTTGTGCTTCCAAGGTTGGCATGGTACCATTTGAGCTAAATGCCCCACATCAAATGGCACCTCTAAACCTAGTTTTTTGAGGAACCTCCACACTAATCTCCTCAATGTTTGCACTAGCCTGTCCTCCCACCATCAGCAGAGAAGAGTTTCTTTCTCCCACAGCACAACCAGTATTTGTTATTGGTTGATTTCTTGATAGCAGTCATTCTTTCTGGAGTGAGATGAAATCTCAGTGTTGTTTTCATCTGCAATTCTTGAATGCCCAGGGATGCTGAACATTTCTTCATATGTTTCTCCATTGCTTTCACTTCTTTATCTGAAAAATGTCTATTCGTTTTAGATGCCCATTTTTAATTGAGTCTTTAAATTTGGGGCACTAATTTTTTTAAAGTTCTTTATATATTCTACATGGTTGTTCTTTGTAGAAAAGCTGGTAAATTCTTTTTCCTCATATTATAGATTGCTTTTCATTGTTGATGGTTTCTCTTGTTCTGCAGAAACTTTTTGATAAGATGAGATCCCAGTTGTTTGTGCTAATTTCCATGCTACAATGGTTTGTTCATAAAGTCTTTCCCTACATCAGGGTCTCCCAGAGTTCTACCTAACCTATCTTCCAGCTGTTTACTGCTGCTGTTTTAATATTTATGTCCCTAATCCACTTGGATTTTAGTTTAGGGTATGATGAAAAAGAAAGATCTAGCTTTCCTTTTTGGCAGGTTGAAAGCCAGTTTTTCCAGCACCATTTGTTAAAGAGGCTATCTTTCCTTCACTGAGAGTGTTTGGTTCGTTTGTCAAAGATGAAGTGACTTAATATGTCTGGAGTTATTTCTGCATTTTCTAGTCTGCTCCATTGATCCTTGGATCTGTTTATCTGCCACTACTATGCTGTTTTCATCACAGCTGGGGATTTTGCTCAGTGGTTCTAGTGCCTGCCTCTTATGGAATTTCTCACCATTAATCTAAAGACTTTCCTCCTTTTTCCCACATACTAAATGTGAGTCACTTACCCCTTGGGCTAAGGGAGGCCAGAAGACCAAGAGGACATGTTATTAAAGATTAAGTTCAAAAGCCATTGGTCCAAGTCTGAAGTAGAAAGGCTGAAAATAGACTTGCAGCTGCCAATAGATAAAAGATTACATGAGCTGAAGAAAAGAAAGAGGAAGGATCACACAGACAGATGCAGAATGAGATGGAAAGAGCAGCCAGCTGCTCCCGCACATACCGTCCATCACCACAGTCAGCGTGGGAACTGGATGGAAGCCTGGCTCCCTTGGTGTTGCCTACTGATGACTGCCAGTCAGTAGCAATCAGTACATCACCCTTGGATGGATCACCTCCTCTCCTCCTTAATAGTTTGCCCATCCCCTATCCAAGCCACTCCACATCAACAATACTCCATTCAGAGCTCACACACACACACACACACACACACACACAGAGTAAGTAAAAATTGGTCCTTAAAGATACTGGGGAGCAGGAGGTTACTACCACATTTGTCCAAGAGGAGTCTAGATGGAATCAGCATCAGATCTGGCATTGGGACACACGTCCTCATGTGGGCGCTTGTACAGGCAGGCACACACACACACACACACACACACACACACACACACACAAATACAACTCTGCCTCACCCTTTTACCTAAGAATAAACTATACCTCAGACTTCATGTCAGCAATTCAACTGGTAAGGTAAGAATGGATTTTTAAAGAAAAAGTTATTTGGTCTCTACACAAACACAATAGAATGAAGAATACTCTAAAGAACTGATTTAGACTAATATCAAAGTCTTACCTGAAGTTCTGATCATGATAAACCTCTGAGTGCACTGTCTTTACATATCAGTGGTGCTATGCCTGCCTCGCAAATGCAGGTCCTGAGTTTGATCCCCGATACTGGGGGAAAAAATGTTTTATACATTTCACTAAATTCAAAGGAGCAACCATGGGGCCAGCTGCTTCTGCATATAGAAAAGATAAATACTGATGCTCCCTGAATTGGTGGGACAGGAGCAGAGGATGGTCTTAGACAGAAGGCATCCATGCACTCATGATCCTACACAAGGGATCTTCTTTTCATTTGTACTGATTTTCCTGGCAAGGGGCAGGAAAGAAAAAAAAAAGGGGCAACTCCCAACACGTACACATACACACATGTGTGTGCGTGCGCACACACACACACACACACACACACACATCTCTGTACTGGAGAAGCACCCTGGCAGTGGTGGTGAGTGGGCAAACTCAGAGGATGAAGGTGAGGAAAAATCTGAGATTGTAGAATTCTTCAAAGGAACGATCAGTCATATTCCTAAAGGAGCAAGGGAAATTAAGCAGGTTTGTGCTCACACATGAAGGAGCAGATGAACATCCCTCCTGCCCTGATCACTCTGTTAACCATTAACTTCTTAGCGTTTATGGGGCTCTATGCAGCCTGCACGTTAGGACAGAAGTCAACAGGGGGCAGCACTGTGGGCTGCATGGCAGTTACTAGGGACTGAGGGACAGATGCAATGCAATGGAATAAGTGCGGTGATGTCTCCAAGGCTTCCTGTGGTGCTCCCTGAATTTTAATGACAAAGGAAAACTATATACATGCACAGGGTACGATGTGGCATCCCTATACTATAAAGATGAGGAAGGCAAGCTGGGCAGAGGCCCAAGAGAAAAAGCAAACCAAGAGATGCATGTGAGTTTACTGTAGTTGTCACTATTTTTTAATTACTGGTCAAAATCAAGCAGATTTCTCACCTTAAAATTCAGACTTCTCATTTATCTTAAAATTCCTTCATGGTAACAATCAATAGGATTAAAAAGTGGTTGCCTCTTTAAACAGAACAAACTTACCCTGGTCAATCACTACTTCCTGTGTCCTACTGTGATCTGAATGCTATCTCACCAAATCTATATATCAAAATGTCATGGCCAGTGTGATAACATTAAGAAGCAGACCTTCTAGGAAGAGGTTCAGTCATGAGGGTAGAACTCTAATGAATGAGATTAGATCCCTCATCAAAGATGCTGCATGAGGCTAGAGTACCTTGCTTTCTCCCATGTGAGGACACAGTGAAAAGATTCCACAAGGCACCCGTTATCAGACACCACGTTAGTTGGCGCTCTGATCTTGGACTTCCTTGCTTCTAAGATAGTGGGCAATAAATTCCAATGATTTATAAATCGCTTTGTCTAGTGTGTTCTATTACAACATTCAGAATGGAGAGACATGTCATCAGCATGAAGGCTGAGGTGAGTGGCCATTTGTGACCAAGTTTGTGCTTTTGTATGCCAATAGCGTCATTCAAGGAAAAGCAGAATGTCATTACATCTAAGCTGCAGCCAAAAGAATAGAGCAAGAAACCTATTCTTTGCAAAGACCGAGGTCTGAGGTCAATCCCTGGTACAAAAAAAAAAAAAAAAAAATTAAATAAAGTTGAAAACTAAAAGGAAAAAGAAACTCCTGCTTTACCACCCCTACCTTTTTGCATCAGTATGGTTGGCCTAGCAGGTGGATGTCTTTGAGGGCTGAGGCCCCGGTCTAGCCTTTCATGAGAGTAGGAATTATACCTGTTTACTTCTAGGGATTCAACATCAGGAGCAGTTTTTGGCACTTAACAGAGAAGCAAATGCTTGTGGGGTGAATTTTTCAAAAGTATCCAATAGCTAAAATGTGAGAAGGCCACAACTAACTGCAATAATTTCTGTGGGGAAGTGGTTAACATGAGTGTAAATAAGTAAATAGAATCCAGACATGAGGATAAAGAGGAGAGTAAAGGTCAAACCAAGAAGGTCTGGACAGATTTTCTAGACTCTGACTTGCCTACAGGAAGGGGATTTTATGAAAGGTTTAACCAAGAGAAATTGACTAGATAAGAACTCTCCTGGCAGGAGAAATAAGGAAAAACTGGATTGGAGGAAAGCATACTAGAAACTGAGAAACATCTCAATGGTCCAGCATCCACCACTGACGGTCTGAATAGACAGTGGTGATGAAATGATGGATACAGTGTTTTCAGGTGACAGAATCACATAAATAGGGTAACCATTTCAGGGGATGAGGACAGGCCAGTCTTAAATCCAGGCACAGAATGCTTCAGTACTGACATAAATAGGGCCAGTCATAGGGACATGAACTTACTGAAGCAAGATGAGCCACCTTGCCTGGTCACTTTCCTTTTTTCACAGTTCCTTACCCTTCTAGAAGTTGAGCTTCCACTAGAGTTTGACACAGAAAATATAGGATGTCTAGTTCATCTGAATTTAAGGTGCACCACAATTATTTTTAATTCAAATTTTATTGGTACATTATGAATACATATCATCGCATTCAACATTGAGAGTTTGTATCAGAATATTACATGACTTGATTTTCATTTTTCCGCTTCCCCCACCCACCCTGCAATCCCTCATCCCCTATACACACAAGCTTTGTTTCCTTTTTTTATTACTATCACATTCTTTTCCCCTTGTTATTTACCCCTACACCCTCTTTCTCTTTAAATATTTTCTGTTTCACAATGTCAACTCTATATACTATAACTCATTTACATCTTCCTTTACTCATACCAGAGAAAAGATATAATATTTATATATCTGTGACCTATTAATTTCACTTATGAGAATGTCCTGAAGATACATCTATTTGAGTATGAATGACTCAATCTTATCATTTTTAATGGCAGAATAATATCCCATCCTATAAAAGACCCACATCTCTATCCAGTCTCCAGTTGATGGACATTTGGGTTGTTTCCAAGATTCAGCAATCACAAACTGAGCTGCTATAAACATGGGTGCACATATGTCACTGTGATATGAATCTTTTAATTCTTTTGTACATATACCTAACAGAGCAATGACCAGGTCAAATGGGACCTCCAATCCTAGCTTTTTGAGGAATCTCCACACTGATTTCCACAGAAATTGTACAAATCTACATTTCCACCAACAGTGAAGAAGGGTTCCTTCTTCTCTGCAGCCTCGCCAACAACTGTTGCTGGCTAATTCTGAAATGGCAGCCATTCTTTGTGGAGTGAGATTAAATCTCAGTGCTGTTTTCATCCGCATTTCTCAAATGACCAATGATGCTGAGCATTTCTTCATATGCTTCTTAGCTGCTCTTACTTCTTCCTCTGAAAAATATCTGTTCATTTCAGATGTCCATTTTTGAATTGGGTCTTTAAATTTGAGTGGGCTGATTTTTTAAAGTTCTTTATATATTCTAGATAGTAGCCCTTGGTCTGAGAAACAGCTAGTAAAGATTTTTTCCCATATTGTTGGTTGCCTTTTCATTGTGTTGGTGGTTTCCTTTGCTGTGCAAAAGCTATTTAATAGAATGAGATCCCATTTGTTGATTTCTTCTGCCAATTCTTGTGCTGTAGAGGTTTTGTTAAGGAAGTCTTTCCCTAGGCCAATGTCTTCAAGAGTTTAGAGTGTCTGTTTTAATATTTAGTTCTCTTATCCACTTTGATTTTTGGTCTGGTACATGGTGAAAGAGATAGGTCAAGGGCCAGGGATTTAGCTCACTGGTTCTGGTACCTGTCTTGCAAGCACAAGGACCCAGGTTTGATCTTCTGGTAACCATATACAATAGTGGGCATGCAGACTCATGCCCAGCAGCAGTCAGTACCACATACCACAATGCTGGCCGTGGTGGTTTACGCCTGTAAGACCAGGACTTGGGAGGCAGAGGCAGGAGGATTGCTGTGATTTGAGTTTGAGGCTGAGCTCAGATCCAGCCTGAACTACAAAGCTAGACCTTGTCTCAAAAAAAACAAAAAACAAACAAAAAAAAAACCAATTAGCCTTTGGCAAGTTAAAGCCCAGGTTTTCCAGAACCATTTGTTAAAGAGACTATCTTTTCTCCACTGAGGAGTTTTGGCTCCTTTGTCAAAGATGAAGTAACTCAGTGTATCTAGAACAGTTTCTGGATCTTCTAATCTATACTGATCCTCAGTGCTTTGCCAGTACCATGCAGTTTTTATCATCGTGGCTTTATAGTATAGTTTTGGGTTCAGGATCATAATACCCCGCACCATGTCCTTGTTACTTAGAATTGCTTTCGCTATTCTAGGTCTTTTGTAGTTCCAGATGAATGTTTGAGTTTTGTTTTGTTTTGTTTTCTCTCTAGATCTGTGAAATATGCTGTTGGGATTTCAATTGGGATTGTGTTGAATCTATATAGAAGTTACCATGATTATTTTTAATTTATGTTCCACAAAACATTTGAACATCCTTTATCCCTATTTTCCAAGGTGCAACCCTGGTGTCAGCCCCACTGCTTCCTCCAGAGTTCTACACTGTCACTCAGCACATCTCCCAGGAATGAGGGATTTAACCTGTTCCTTATCCCAAAGAGAAAAAGAAGCATTATCTGACTACAAGGTAAGGATCCACAAGCACTGTTCCAGAGCAACCTTCTACTAGCAAATTGGTGCAATCATTTTCCTGTAGTGTTCCTATGGCAACACAAGTTTTCGCATAAAGAAACTATAACCATATTCCTCTTAAACCACTGGTCCCAAATGCTACCCACACAAGGGAAGAGAACATGACAGAAAGAACAAGGCAAAGATGGAAGAAAATGGGGAGACAGATCAAAGAAAACCACATGCCAAAGGCTGTAAGTTCCTCCTGGATCCCCAACCGGCCCACACACAGGGATAATGGAACTACCAATACTATTCCACTCCATAATCTTCATACATATCTGTATTCCTCAAAGCACTACACTGAGTAGGTGCTACTTTTATTACTAAAAATAACAAATGTTAACTTACAAAGGAAAACCAAGAAGGTTATTCAAAATTTTTGCTCCAAAAATTTTAAGATTAATCTTAAATCCCAGGATAGCAGGTAGCACCCCTTTCACTTATGGAGCAGATGTGTTTGTAGCCAGGTGGTGGAGGAGATTTTACTGCGTGTTGTCTGCATAGGTGGTAATGAATCTGAAGCACTTGCATTCTGGAGCAGCACTTACTAAGGAAGCTCTTCAAACTAAAATATCCAAGCCTCAGAGGAAGCCGATCAACATGCCACATCTCGTTAGTAGTACCTTCACAATCTGATGTCATTGTGCACACAAAATGTCGACCTAGAAAATGAAAAGATAAAATGATATGTTTTCTTTGTTTCAATGCCAATTTGCTTTCTTCCCCCTTACATATGAATTCCAACGGGTACAAACTATTCTCTCTAGGGAGGAGGGGGCAAGAGGTAATCATGACAAATTATACTTTTTCCAAGTTATCATCATCTTTCTCTGTCTCTGTCAAATTGTTCTTCAAACACAGCAGTCTTTAAGCCCAGTTCAGCCTCCCCCTTCAAGTGCTATTTATACCTTTTGGATCAAACTAGTACTTCTGCATATCTCAGCCATTTCAGGGGCCGCGATGATGAACTGTACTATTTCCCATCATTTCCATCATGGTCACATCCCTGAATGTTTTTAAGGACAATGTGTTCCACAATCACCTCAATCTAAATCTGTCAATAATTATGATAAAAGGAGATAGTCTAAATTTCACCCATTAAGGAAGGGTTCATCTTTCAAGCCTACATGTTGCTTCCAAATTATGTGTAAGTAGCAACACAACCTTCAATTGCAACTTTGCAAAGAAGAGGATGTGATTTTTATTTATTTTTTTCTTTTGTCTCTTAATTCCTCCAATGGAAACAAACAAACCACTATTTCCTCTACAAAGTGCTATTTTTTTTTCTTTTTAAATAGTTTTCTTTCTTTCATAACTGTTTGTTAACTTTTGGCTTCTTTTATGGAAATCAATACTCTTGGGGGCGGGGGCTCAGTAGCCAAAATAGAAGAGAGAGAGTAAAAGAAGGAAAGAAATGGAGAAAGAAGAGTGTTCTGAGGAAAAATAGAAAGTATGAAGTTAAAAAGATGTTCTGTCTTAGATTTTTTTTTTTTTTTTTTTTTTTTTTTAGGTTTTTGGAGACAGGGTCTCGCTTTGTGGTTCAGGCTGGCCCTGAGCTCAGCCTCCAACTCACATCACAATCCTCCTGCCTCTGCCTCCCGAGTGCTGGGATCACAGGCGTGAGCCACCACGCCCGGCACTGTGGTATGTGGTACTGATTGCTGCTGGGTGTGGGTCTCCACACCCAGTATTGTTATGTGGTTACCAGGGAATCGAACCCGGGTCCTTGCGCTTGCGAGACAGGCGCCGGAACCACTGAGCTAACTCCCCGGCCCGATGTTCTGTCTTAGAATAGTCATATCAGCAAGAAATTGCTGCTTTTTCTTCCCAACCATTTTTCTGGATACAGATACACTAGAGCTCCTGCAGAACCGTGATGTCCCCCATGACGATCTACAGACTTCCACGGGCATAGCCACATTTCTCTCGCTGGGTTCTCTCCTTTCACATTAGTCAGTATCCTAAGAATGTGTCCCTAAAGTATTAAAAAGGACTAGATGTGGTTATATACAAAACAAAAGAGAAAAGATGCAAGAGGAGAAAATTTGAAAATAAATAAATAAGGGATAGAAGGAGAGGGAATTATTTTTAAAACTAAGGCCACTTCATCCAACCCACCAGGAATCTACACACTTGGAAAATTCCAGGAAACATGTTAACTGGAAACTTGCTGTATCTTAGACAATAAATTAGGCTGTATTTCATCCATCTTCTCACCTGCCCATCCATGAATGTTAGTCTCAGCCTCCTTGCCCTGAAAATCAGGACAGTAATTAAAAATCTATGCACACTAAATAACACATAGATAAACTCAAGCACTCCAACTGCTTGTCCTAATTTAAGGGGAGAATCAGTCCCTACCTCATTATTCGGTCATTTACCTCCAAAAAATTAATCGCAGAGATTTTTACTTACCACTAGAATAATATGTGATGGGAAAATATGGTGAATGTTTATATTTAAAATTGTATTACGGTAAGAGACATTATCATTAATCCCACTCACTCCCCTCCTGCTTCAAACACACTTATCCTGTCATGGTTGCCTCTTTCTGAAGAGGTCCCTGAAGTCCTCCTGTGCACCTTCAGCTACACTACTGGAGCTGTTGTGTTGTGGACTGAATCAAGTGAAACATTTACTTTTTGTGGTCATTGACTTGGAGAGTCAGAAGCTGCACAGAGTCAGTTCTGGTGAATAAGGTACAGTAGAATGATGTTGTAAGCCTGTCCGCCCATTGGATGACCCTCAGCAGCATCTAATGAAGACCTAGATTTACATACTCTCCATTTGTTCTCCCCTTAGCATTTTCAGGCAAGTTTTGCCACACACCTAAACTAGACCTCCTGGGGAGTCTTTTACCTGCTGGTTATCAGAGGCAGAACTGGCCCCTTAGAAGACAACATCACAGCAGCAGCATCAGAAAGGTGGAACTCTAGGAAAGGCTGACATATTTTGACTCATTTGCCCTTCTTTTTAAAGGATTTTTACTTGTAATGCCAATTTTGCAGTTTCTGAGTCTTATTTTTATTACAAATGTGGTATTTCCATATAAGTACTAATCAGGTTTTGTGGCTTCTTGGGGAATTCAGAGAATTCCTTGCTATCCTTTGACCTCATTTACAGGACAAAAAAAGTAACTGCAATGGCTAAATCAAGAAGTGAAGTAAGAATCAAGGGCTTACAACATAACATTAACAAAATCCCAAATCAAACACAGATTCATGGTCACCACAACAGAACACAATCCCAAGATGGAGCCCAAGGAGGACCACAGCTCCTGTGGCAGTGCTAGGGGAGGTCTGGGCTCTTTAAGAGGAGCTGAGCTCTCAGCTATATCTTATCAGACACTCTTCTCACTTGTCCAGTATGACCAGATTCTTCCACATATTCTTCAGCAGCAGCTCCAAACCTCAGTGTTCACTTCCACCCTCTACATTTCCCCTGCATCTCTTTTCTCTGGATGATCTCACTTAAAATTATCTCACGGATTGAACATATGACTCAGCTTGGACTCCTTTGTCTTCTTTATTTGACACCAGCAACCATCCTACAAACACATCCTGATCTTCCTCTAATAATCACAGAAGAGCTGTTCCTCCTCCTACTCCAGACACATTGTTCCTTGCTGTTCTTTATATTATACTTTCTCATCCATGGTTCTTCAACTTGTGAGAGTTCAAATTCTCCCTCTCTATTGGATCCTTCCCTCACCCACTGGGAAGTATGACCTAGTGTTCCCCTAACTCCCTAACTATCCTTCCCCATTCCTATTCCTATCTAGTGACTACTGCCCTCTTCTCTCTTATTCAGAACTAATATTACCACACATTGCTTGATGCTTGGGCCACAACAACTTCATCGCTGTGTACACATGATGGAGTACTCTTGCAGAAACAATACAGCAGACTTTTTTACCATAAACTTCTCTTTATAAATAGCGCACTCTACAACAATAATCTAAAGTATAGAATAGTAAATATTGAAACATAGTCACTTACTATCATTATCAAGTCTTACATGTGTTATACTTTTATATAACTAGTAGTGTAGTAAGTTGTTTATACCAGCATCACCATAAATAGCTAAGGAGTGTGCTGTGCTGTGTACAACAGCACTAGGCAATGAAAATGTTCCAGGTCTCTTAGAACTTAATGCACACCGCCACAGATGTGGTCCACTGTTGACTGAAACGCTGTCATGTGTTATACCACAGTATCTACAAAGTCACTCTGTTTCACTACACCAAGATCTGATCACCCACTTCTCAACTCAAACACCTAGACACTCTGACCAAAACCATAGGTGAGGTCTGCATTTCTTGTGCATTTGAATCTTCACCTCTGTGATTCCTACCTCTCTCTACTCCTTGAATTTCACTTGACTCTATGTCTCTCTCTTCACTCCTATCTGTAAATTCCTGAAAAACACAGGCATTGTGTTCTCAGCACTCAGCACATAGACTTCCAATTTTTTTTTTTTTTACTTTAACTAAATTCATTCTAGTCTTCTACTTACTAAGGAGCAGGTAGAAGAAAAGATTATGTGTTTATGGAAACCTTGTGAACTAATTTAAAGTTGAACCAAAGCTCTGTGTTTTATTTCTATAGATATGAAACATTAAAAAATCATATATGGAATGTTCTCCATATTGAAATTGGGCCCCGTGTGCTTTGGTTCAACTTCACTTGCAGGCATATCGCACACACTGTGGTTACACATTAATTGACTCTACAACAAATATGAAAGAGGTTGCCTAGAAGGTAGAGAAGTCTAATCTGAAAGAAAGACACTGGGGCTCCAGTGTTAGTCCTACTCATAACTAACTGTCATCAAGTTCCTCTGTCACTGTCCCTTTTTAAAAATGATGGCATCAAATTCAGGGATTGTTAAGGGTGCTCCCTGGTCTAAATGGTTAAAATTCTTGTTTTTTCTAAGACTTAAAGAATGTTTTGTGTGATGCACAATTCAAAGCTGCAGGTTTCAAGAGGCAGCACACTGTGATATCAGCCTCTTAGAAGGGTTGTCAGCAAGGGTGCTGAAGTCCCTAAGAAAATTCTCCATGGATAGAGTTTGAAGTAATTTTCTTATCTGTAAAATGGGGATAATGTAGGTCATCTAAGTTAATCTACATGACAGTAAGGAGGATCAATTTATTCTGATGCATATAAAAAGGTAATATCAGCTATCAAGTTTTTTAGAGCAAATTATTAATAATAGTAGCCAGCTACAGGGCAGGGAGACCTATAGGCATTTCTGTGGAATTTAATCATATAACTAAACAAATAACCTAGCTCCCTTAATAAAAAACCAGTATTTCTAATATTCATTTATAAAAGATATCAGATCTGAAATCTCTCAGAACCATCTAGAGAGAAAATTTGGCAAAGGTTATACTGACATTTGAAATACATTCAAACTATGATATTAATAATAATAATAGCACTAGAGGTTTTTTGTTGTTTTGTTTTGTTTTGAGACAGGGTCTCACTTTGTAGTTCAGGCTGGCCCTGAGCTCAGCCTCAAACTCACATCACAGCAATCCTCCTGCCACTGCCTCCCAAGTGCTGGGATTACATGCATGAGCCACCACACCCGGCACTGTGGTATGTGGTACTGATTGCTGCTGGGGTGAGTCTCCACACCCAGTATTGTATGTGGTTACTGGGGATGGAACCCTGGCCCTTGTGCTTGCAAGACAGGCACCAGAACCAATGAGCTAAATCCCCAGCCAGCACTAGAGTTTTTAATAGACTTATATTTTACCAATTATAACTCTGAATTTCAGAGAGGTTAAGTAACATGCCCATTGCTTGACAGCTTAGTAAGATAGGCATGTTTAGAACAGAGTTGCATAGAGCAGGTTTCCTTGTTTCCTCTGGAATAGTAAGAAAATTTCTAAATATATATGTATGTGTGTGTGTGTGTGTGTGTATGTGTGTGTGTATATATATATATATATATATATATATATATATATATATATATATATACAAAATGATGCATGTGATAAATAAAATGGAAACTCCCTATGCTATAGAGCTCATGAAAATGATTAGTGTGTGTGTATAAAATTTTCATTGTTTTAGAATGGAAAGCCTGACAAAAAGACCAGAGAGAGAAATGTAGCCCCAATCACTGAGCAGTATCTGAAAACACTGACTCTGACTTTGCAATTAGGAGATTTGCTCCCAGGCAGGCAGCAAATAAGGTTTCATTTTCCAAGGTGACAGTGGGCAAGTGGGCACAGGGACAATAAGACACACATACACAGCGTGGAGATCTCCCCACACCCTCAGGCGCTAATTGTATAAACACACAGGCAAAGTCTTCACAAATCAAAAGAAGTGTCACTTGCCTGGGGATATTTCCTGGGATATACAGTTCACCTTTTATTTCACCAATACACCACTTTGTAAAATTACAGCATTTGTGAGATTCCTAACTCCATGCAAGTCCAAAAACTTATGAGGGTAGAAACTCCTCCGGTGCCACTTTTCACAGAGTTGGCATGGTTTAAGGTTACTTGGTGGCAGAGAGACTAAAGCGAAGAGCCAAATCCAAAGGAAGTCTCTCCTGATCCTCCCCTTGATTAGCAAATGGACTTGAGGGGATTTGCACTGGGAATTTCACATCTATTCTGTCACTTTTATCAAGAACCTTCCTTTTTACATTTCCTAAGCCACAGCAGTAACATCTCAACTAAAATCTGAGTGCCTAATTTCAGTCCCCTTCAATGTATATCTTCAATAATAACCAGGGTGATCTTTTAAAATACCAATCGGACCATCTCACAGGCTTCAATAATTTTTTTAAATCTTTCCATAAAAAGCAGCTTCAGACAGGCTAAAGTCTACCCTTTGCAGTGTGAAATCCAATGTTTTGCACCCTTTGGCTCCTTCTGTGTCTCACTACCGGTCTTGCAATTCATCTTCACCAAGTTAATCTCAGGATATTATCCCAGGGGTAACATGTTCTTCCATGTCCCCAGGGATTTATTGAAGCCATGCTCTCTGCTTAAAATGCTCTTTTCCTCTGTCCATTCGACAAACTCCTATAAGGCTTCAGAACTTCAGCTCAAATACCACCTGGTCCAGACATCACTATCCCATTGTCTTCCAGGAAAATTACTTGCTAACTCTGCACTGTGCTTTTCCCACCCTTTGCTCACCTTTTCCTAGCATTGTCCTCAGTATGTGACAATTTCCTCTTTTCTGGCCTGTCACTCCAAGTAGACTGTGACAGCAAGAATCATGTGTTTTATACCTCCATACATCTTCAGTGTGGGTGGTGTAGGAGAACACAGAATAAATGCTCATGAGGTTTGTTGGAAACAGTTCATCAAGTACTTATGAAATTTTATAAGTATATTGTGGACTGTATCAAGAACTGCAAATTTAAAGAGTTAGGATCTCACTCTAACTGTGAAAAACCTAGGACACACATAGCTACACTGCTAAAATGAGCTCACCCACGTGCTCCCGAACACTGACCCATAGACTACAAACAGTTTGATTTTGAAAATTTACTAGGCCATAAGGAAATAGGAATAAAGTAACATCATGAAATTTTCTACAATTCTCCCCGTTTCTCCTCTTCCTTCTCCTCCTTCATCTCTCTCTCCCTATCCCTCTCTGTGTCAAGTTATCTTTTCTTTAATAAGATAAATGAAGTGGTAGTAGACAGCAGTTTTGTCTTTTATTTTGCTTATTTGTTTTTGCCCTTGCTTGACAATCAGAAAATAAGTCAGTGCTAGTCTTTTTAATAGTCAGCACATCTCAGCTGGAAACAGGATTCACCCCAGATGGTTTAAACAAAGTGATTTTAACAAAGGAACCACTCATATCCATGAAAGGCTTACAAGAATTAAAAAAAAAAAAAAGGTGGTGAGATGCCCAGAGGGGTCAAGAGGAAAAATGGTATCACTGCAACTTGGTAAGAGCTAGAGCCATGAAGAAGAAGCCACCAGCAAAAGCTACAGCTGCAGAAGGACATCACAATTCCCAAAATGCAGCACTAAAGCACAGTATCTCTGTTGTCACCCCTCAGTCTCCTGCCAGGGAATCCCATTGGAACACACCAAGAGGAAGCTCAGTAACCAGAGTGCAGACCATGAGGGTCAAGCTTCTGGGCACAGAACAGGTCGGGGACGAGCACGGTAGATGGGGGAAGGGTAGAAAGTGGAATAACATGCATGATTTCTCCACACCATTTTAATTGATCCGTGAAAATTAAATTCTAGTACTGCTGATCCAGTAACCTGAACACCCAAAGGGAAACAGAATCCTGAGTTCTAGATTAACCCCTTCTAGTTATTACCTGGGTGATTGAAGAAAACCTCAGTGATACACTTTTTCCTCTTAAACCAGGAACAATAATTAGCATCCCACCAACTATAAGGCTGCAAAAGTTGAAAATAGCAACTCACACGAATGGGCTTAGAAACTGCTGAGGACTACAGTTTAATTTAACCAATACTTCCATGCTTGGTTCTTAACCAATAACCCAGACAAACCTTCCTGTGGATTTTCTCCTCACCATGTGGGACATAGCTTTTCCTTGGGGGGGAGGGGGGTCAGAAAAATGGTAGAAAAGTAAACTTTACCTCCATCTTTACCATGAGCATTATAAAACAGGGATAAACTTCATTCATTCTACAGGAAGAATGCTAAAGTAACCTTTCCACCTCATTCTAAGAGGATTTCAGATATCCTGACACTATTACTCAAAATAAGACTGAAATTTACTTTATTTTTTATGTACTTTATTACTTGATGAAAATGAGAACCAATGGCAGACAACGCACATTTCCTGTCACCATTCCTGTCGTAACTGCTGCACTGTCAGCCAAAATTGAGTCTCTGTGATGGCCTAGGGCTAAACAGAACATTACCCTGGGAACATAGCACATTTTTATGGCATTTCTTTGGCCTATTTTTCCAAATGCTCTAAAAACATAGTAACCATGAACACTATAATTGATTCCATCTACAATCAATAATCAATGAAGACACTCTTTGCCAGTTGGCTAATCATTACCACCTTCAGACCTGAACCATCGAACATGCTAGAAAAGCTGGTTGCTCCAAGTCTGTTCTAAACATGTTTCCTATTATCGTACACTTTGACAAAGACAAGAACACAAACCATCATAAAATTCTCCAGAGGGGATTTTAGAAGCCATGAAGAGACTGAAATTTCTGAGCTCTGTTATGTCCTAGAAATGCACAAATTCTGTAACAGTATAGCAGAAAGAAGACAGACATTAAAGTTGAAGAGATGAGAGTCCAGATCCTTTATCCCCTATACACTAGGTTGTGTGATTATGTAGAAGGCATTTAATGTGGCTGAACTTCAGCAAAAATAGGTAATTTTTGTCTTATTTGATTGTTGCAAGAAAATAAAGATATATAGCATATAACAGTTGTTGACTAAATAAATGTAATGATGATAAGCATGGGAATAGCCTACAATATTCCAGACAAGAAGAGCTGACTGGCTGAAGATGACTAATGTGAATACAAGATTTGACTCTCTTCAGACAGGAATAAATGTTAATTGGGACTTCTCAGCTGTCATACTGTGTCTCTACCTAGAACATTTCCCTCTTTCTGGGAATAGCACTCCTTTTTAATGAGAATGTTATGTCTTCTTCCATATCTATCTGGCTGTAGTGGGGCTAACCAGCCATACTTCTCTATATCAGTTTGGCCATGTGACCAAGCCAGACTAATCAGAGTCCTTCCTTCAGATTTTTCAAGTAAACAAGAACCAAGAGAAGAAAGCCTTTTTCCACCTAAGTGTCAAAAGATATGGCCTACAATCTATCTGTGTCCAAAATTGAAGTCTCGGGTCGGGGATTTAGTTCACTGGTATCCAACTGTATGTAAATGTTAGTTATTGATTTCACTTCTATAATGTCTTCCCATGTTTTGTCATGTCCTCTCACACAAAGGGCTTTTCATATGACTTTCTAATTTTATATTTATACTACTTCATTAATTGGGTTTCCTCTCCCTATGCCTTATCTCTCTTGCCCTTTATATTCCCCTGTCCCTCTCCTCTTTCTTTTCCTCCTTTTCCTACTTTCTCAAAACTTTCCTCTCCATAAACCTATTTTTGCCTACCCGGTCCTATGTTATTACTCTTTTTCTTGGGTTAGCAAAATAGTAAAGAACTTTTTAAAGCAAGTTTTAGATAATATGTTGATATGTACTTGGTTCTTTACAGACTGACATTATTGATAGCTATTCTCTCTTAGCAAGCCAGTCCTAGGGATCTGAATAGGCTGAGTGGGTGCTTTGATGCTAAGATACACTCACATCCAACAGCACATCACACACACACACACACACACCAAAAAAAAAAAAAAACCACTCACTTAAAAGATCTCCACACAATAGTGGTAAGGACACCCACACAAATTGATCTTCAAACTGCAACACAAAAATACAAGAATCATGAGGGAAAAAGACAACAAAATACCTCCAAAAATTTTATAACTCTCCAAAAGTTGATTCTATAAATATCAAAGTGGATGAAATTCCAAGGAAATAATTTAAAAACAGATAATTAGATGATCAATTATATATATATACATATATATATACATATATATTACAGACTGTTGAATGGATCAATTATTAAAATTATCAAGGAACTCAAGAACTCAAGATACAAATAAACAACTGAATGGATCAAGGAAGACAATACAAGATATGAAAGAACAACTTAGTAGAGAGATAGAGGTTCTGGAAAAAACTAAACAGAAATTCTATTAAGAAAATTGTAAGTTAGTCCAATAAAAGCTCAAATGAAACTCTAAGTGGTAGGCAAGGTGAAACAGAAGAAAGAATATCAGGGCTTAAAGACAAGATAAGTATAATAGAATTCTCAGTAATATAGAAGAAAAGAATAAGAAATAATCTTAAAATCCCAAAGTCCTTGGACAGCTCTGAAAGAGCAAATCTGAGACTGACTAGTCTTGGGGAGAATGCAGGTGTTCAGACTAATGGCACAGAGAACTAAATCACTGAAATTGTTCAGAACATTTTACAAATCCAGAGAATGAGATTAACACTAAAATATGGAAGGCATATAGAATTAGACATGAACAGAAAAGAACTTCTATATGACAAATCACAGTCAAGTAGCCAAAAATCCAGAAGAAAGGGAGACTATAAAAGCAGTTAGCAAAAAACCACCAAATTGTTTATAATGGCAAGACTATAAGAATACCAAGAGATTTCTTAAAAGAAATTCTAAAAGCCATGAAGGCTGGAAATCAAGTATTTCAAACTCTACAGAAATTAACTGTCAACATAAAAACCTATATCTCACTTATAATACTTTGAAATTGAGGAAGAAATAAAAACCTTCAAAGTTAAAGATAAACTAAACAAATTCATGACCACTAAAGCAGCATTGCAAAAAGTACTTAATGGAATTGTAAAAATAGAAAAAAGGGATTTTTTTTTTTTTTTTTAGGTTTTTTGAGACAGGGTCTTGCTTTGTAGTTCAGGCTGGCCCTGAGCTCAACCTCGAACTCACATCACAGCAATCCTCCTGCCTCTGCCTCCCGAGTGCTGGGATTACAGACATGAGCCACCACGCCTGGCACTATGGTATGTGGTACTGGTTGCTGCTGGGGTGAGTCTCCACACGCAGTGTTGTATGTGGTTACCACGGAATAGAACCCGGATCCTTGCACTTGCAAGACAAGCGCCGGAACCACTGAGCTATATCCCTGGCCCAAAAAGGGATGATTTTTAACCACAGGATCAAAGGAAGAAATAAATTCATCTGGGAGCCTAGATATATGAGTAAAAATAAAAAATGAATCAAACCCTAGAAAAACAGCAGAATTAGAAAATCAAGAATTAGTGTATCCTTTTCAATAATAACAATGTAAATGGTCTTAATTCTCCAATTAAAAGACACCAACTAGCAGAGTGGATCAAAACCAACACCCACCTATAAACTGCCTGCAAGAAAAATCTCACCTGCAAAGATATACACAGATTTAAAAAAAAAAAAAAAAAGGATGAAAAACAACACTCCATGTAGCTGAGGTCCAGAAAGATGAAGTAACATTTACATTTGAAAGACCACACTACAAACCAAAATTATAAGAGACTAAAAGGCCACTATATATTATTAAAATGAACAATTCACCAAAAAGTAATAATAATTATAAATATATATGCTTATATATCTAATATTAGCATATACAAATTTATAAAACAAACACAACTTGACATAAAGTGTCAGCGAGGCTCCAAAATAATGATAATGTTTAACTTAAATACCCCAATCTCACTAACTGAAGGTAAACCAGACAAAAATTCAACAAATTATATTATAGATCAAATGGACTTAACAGATATCTACAGAATACTTTATCCAACGTTAAAAAAATATATTTCTTTTTCAGCATTGCATGTAACTTTCTCCAAAGTAGCTCATATTTTAAACTATACAGCAAATTTTAATAAATACAAAAAATTAAAATAATCTAATGGATTCTATCAGACCATAATGGAATGAAGCTGGAAATAAAACAGTTACACAAACACATGAACATTAAGTAATACACTTTTGAATAATCAGTGGGTAAGAAATATACAAAAAAATGTTCAACATTGATGATCATTTGAGAGATGTAGATGAAAACAACACTGAGATTTCACGTCATTCCACAAAGAATGACTGTTATCATAAAATTAACCACTAACAAATGCTGGAGAGGCTGTGGGGAGAAAGGAACCCTTCTACACTGTTGGTGGGAATGTAGACTGGTGCAACCACTGTGGAGATGAATATGAAGATTTCTCAAAAAACTAGAATTAGAAGTGTCATTTGATTCTGCTATTCTCCCGCTAGGTATATACACAAAAGAATTTAAAGATTCATATCACAGTGACATACGTGCAGCCATGTCTTTAGCAGCTCAATTTGTTACAGCCAAATCTTGGAAACAACCCAAATGCCCATAAACTGGAGAATGGATAAAGAAGATATGTTTTGTTTCTAAAATGGAGTAGTACTCTGCCATAAAGATTGATAAATTTGAGTCTTTTATACTCAAAGGGATGCACTTTGAGGATATATTCATAAGTGAAATAAATAGGTCACAAATGTGTAAATACTGTGTCATTTCTCTGGTATGAGAATCTGAAGATGTAAATGAGTTATAGAATTTATGATATATATTGTAAAATAGAAAACATTCAAAGAGAAAAGAGAACAGAAAGAAAGAAGAAAAATCAATGAGAGAAAGAAAAAAGAAAAAAGAGAAAGAGAAAAGAAAAAAATCAATGGTTAAAAAAGGGAAGCAAAACTTATGTATAAAGGGGGCAGGGGAATTGTATGGTAGGCAAGGGAATGGAAAAAAATGACAGTCAAGTTGTATCATATACTGGTACAAACTCTCAATATCAAGTGTGATCATGATGTGAATATAGAATGTACCAATAAAGTCAATTAAAAAATAATAATCAGTGAATTGAGTATATCAAGGATAAAATTTTATGATTCCTAGGATTGAATGATAATGGAAACATAATATATCAGAAGATATGGGGCACAGGAAAGGAATTACAAAGTGAAGTTTATAGCTATGAGTGCTCACAAATAACCTAATAATGTACCTCAGAGTCCTAGGAAAAACAAGAACAGATCAAACCCAAATCCAGTAGAATAAAAGAACAAAGATCAAAAGTTAATGAAGCACAGACTAAAAAATAGTAAAAAACAAAACAATAAAACAAAGAATTTGTTCTTTGAAAAATCTAACTGATATTGATAAACCTTGTCTTAGTTACTTTTCTCATTAATGAGATTAAAATACCCAGCATTCAGAATTTAAGGGAAGAAAGGTTTATTTAGCTCAGTTTGTAGAGGTTTCAGACCATAATCAGCTGGCTCTAAGGCAGGGTGACATGGCAGACAAGCATTGCAAGAGAAACAGTTCATAGTGGGCAGAAGACAGCAAAGCAAGCAAGGGACAAGCCTCTTGCTGTCTCTTATCTTGTATGCAGGCTACCAGGATCAGGCTAATGCCAAATCAGTAAGCAAACTAATTTAATAATCACCCATCTTAATCCTAACATTGGACCATGAATCAATCACACAGTGTAGATTCAGCCACCTCTGAAAACCCCCCACATAATTGCATGAAGCTTTGAGGGTATGTCTGTGCACAAGGCACAACAAACCTTTTATCAAACTTACCCAAAAAAGGAGAAAGCCCAAATTTTTAAAATTAGAGGTGAAAAAGGGAAAATTATCACAGATACCACAAAAATCCAGATGATTATTAGAAACTATTATATTTTAAAATGTATTTTCCAATAAATTGAAACATTTAGAATAAATAGATAGGTTCCCATACTCATAAAATCTACCAAAGTTGAATCAAGGAGATATAAAGCAACTAAATGAAACAATAATAAGCAATGAGATAAAAATTGTTAAAAACTCTCCCAACTAAGAAAAGCCTAGGGCCCAAAGGATTTATTGCTGAATTTCATCAAACCCTTAAAAAGCATTTAATACCAATGCTCCTCAAACTTTAAGGAATGCATCCAGTTTTTTTCTATAAAGCCAGAATTATGCTGATAATAAAACTGAATAAGGGCTTAATAGAAACAAAAAAATACACAAGATATTCTAGTGAACATAAATGCAAAATCCCATGAAAGATTTTCACAAATAAAATTCAGCAACATATTAAAAAGATCACATAGTGTGACCATGTTGGGTTTATCCTAAAGATGCAAATGGTTTAACATATATAAATCAATAAAGGTAATACCACATAAATAGAATGAAGGAGAAAAAATGCAGTCATCTTAAGAGAGGCAGAAAAATCTTTCAACAAGATTCAACAGCGCTCATGATAGAAAATAAAACCCTTAATAAAATAAGTGCAGAAGGATCTTTCCTTGAACTAATAAAGCTATACATGACAAATCCATAGGCAACATCATACTAAATGAGAAAAAAAACCTCAATATGTTTTCTTCTAAAATCAGCAATAAGAAAAAATCTCCATTCCTTACCACTCCCATTCAGTGTAGTACTTGAAACCCTAGCTAGGGATACAAACAGAAAATAAAGAAGTTAAACTATGCCCATTTGTAGATGATATGATCCTTTACATAATAGATCCTAAAAGCTTCACCAGAAGCCTCTTACATCTGAGACACAAATTCAGTAAAGTGGCTAGTCATAAAATCAACACACAGAAATCAATAGCTTTCCTATAGCCAAGAAAGAAACCAGAAAGGCAATTCCATTCACAATAGCTTCAATAAAAATAAAATACCTAGGAGCCAACCTAACCAAAGAGGTTAAAAACATCCATAATGAAAATGACAAAATACTGAAGGAAACATTAGAAAATGGAATGACCTCCCTTTTTCATGGATCACCAGGACTAATATTGTTAAAATTTAAATATTAATGGGTATCTACAGATTCAACACCACCTCAAATAGCAAGAACACTGTTCACAGAATTAGAAAACATAAGTTTAAAATTCAGATAGAACCAAAAAAGATCCAGAATGGCCAGAGTTATCCTGAGTAAACAACAAATCAGGAGAATTCATAATGCCAGGTTTTGTTACTACAGTAACAAAAACAAAATGGCTCAAAAGCAGACATGTAACAACAAAACAGAAGACACAGAAGTGATCCAAGCACCTACAGACAGCTGAGCTTTGACAAAAGATCCAAAAGAGTAGACTGAAGAAAAGACAGCCAAAGACTGCTGGGAAAACTGTATATCCATATGCAGATTAACATGAGATCCCTAACTATCCCTTTGTAGTAAAATCAAATAAAAATGGATCCGAGATCTATGTATAAGACCACAAACTTTGAGACTGCTGGAAGAAAACATAGCAGAAACACTTGAAGCCACAGGCACAGGCGGAGGTTTCCCACACAGGAATGCAATGGCCTAGGAAACAATAGCAGGAATCAAACTGGGAGCACATCAGAACAAAAAGCTCCTGCACAGCAAAGAAAATACTCAGCATAGTGAAGAAGAAAGCTACAGAATAAGAGACAGCTTTAGCTAGGTAATCCTCTGACAGTAAACTAATATTCAGAATACATAAAGAACATTAAAAACACCATAAAACAAATTCCCTAGCAATAAATGAGCAAATGAATTCAACAGAGTTTTCAAAACACTGACAGCTGACCAAAATGCACATGAAAGAGGTTTTGAGACAGTTAGCTACTAGATTTTATTTCAAACTATTTAGAATGATTATTATCAAAAATTCAGAAACAATGATTTTAGGCAAAGGTATGGGGAAGAAAGAATCTTTAGGCTAGAATAATCACTATGAAATTCAGTGTGGAGTTCATTTAAAAACTAAAAATCAATATACTCTTTGATCCAACCAGACTCCTTCTTGGTATATAGCTGAAAGTATTTAAGACAGCATACTCTCATAACACACATACAAATTTTGCAGCAGTGCAATTCATAAGCTATGGAAACAGTCTGGCCACCCATCAACAAATGAATAAAGAATATCTTATATGTAGATCAGAGATATCTGTAAGTATGCTCAGTGGAATATTACACAGCCATAAAAATAATGAATACATGTCTTTTGCAGGTAAAAGGAAGTGGACAGCATCATATTAAGTTAAATATCAGATTTTTTCTTATATAAGCAATCTAAGAATAATTTTTAAAGTACTATCGATTAACTAACTGATTAAGACAAGTGATAAAGTAGATTTTTAGAGATGGAAACAATGATGGAAGTATGGGAAATGAGAAAAAGAGTGGGTTATAGGGATGAAAATAATCAAGATATGTTGTATTCACATACCAATACATGAAAATAAATTTTGTTATTTCATGGTATACATAAATAACAATGAAAAATGCATATTATCTAAATCAGATATGGGGTAAAAGCAAATCACAAATAAAAAAAATAATTTCATTAGTAAAGATATGGACAATGTGCATAAAACATATAGGGCATCTTATGGAAGTTAAGTTAAGACTGGAAAACTGAGCAGTTCTCCCAAAACAGTTCCCTCTTAAACTCCCTACAGCAAAATCTTCATTTATACAGGTGTGTGTGTGTGTGTGTGTGTGTGTGTGTGTGTGTGTGCGTGTGGGTGTATGTGTGTGTATGTGTATGTGGTTTGTGTATGTGTGCATGTGTCTTGTTTATAGTCTTTTGTAGATTAGTTTATAGTCCTATAACCCTTGAATTTGAGCAGGATACAATTTGCAATGGCTGCATAAATTCCACAACCCCTTTTCTACACTCTTCCCCATACAACAAATCAAGCTCTTTGATGCTGAAGCACTATGATGTTGATAACGAAAGATTCTAAATGCTCGTGATTCCCTCTGTACTTCTCTTGTCAAAAAGTGATGTCATACCTTGACCCTGGGTAGGAAGAACCAACATCATCAAAATGGCTATACTCCCAAAACTCCTATACAGATTCAACACAATCTCAATTGAAATCCCAACGGCAGATTTCACAGATCTAGAGAAAAAAAAATCCAAACTTTCATCTGGAACTACAAAAGATCTAGAAGAGCAAAAGCAATTCTAAGCTGGGGGTATTACAATCCCCAACCTCAAAATATACAATAAAGCCACCATGATAAAAACCGCATGGTACTGGCAAAGTAACAGACCTGAGGATCAATGGAGTAGACTAGAAGATCCAGAAACTACTCCAGATACACTGAGCCACCTCATCTTTGACAAAAGAGCCAAAAATCCTCAATGGAGGAAAGATAGCCTCTTTAACAAATGATGCTGGAAAAACTAGGCTTTAACCTGCCAAAGACTAAAGCTACACCTATGTCTTTCACCATGTACCAAAGCTAAAATCAGAGTGGATAAGAGACCTAAATATTAAAACAGGCACTCTAAACCTGCTGCAAAACAGGTTAGGTAAAACTCTTGAAGACATTGGCTTAGGGAAAGACTTCTTAAACAAAATCTTTATAGCACAAGAATTGGCAGAAAAAAATCAACAAATGGGATCTCATTCTATTAAAAAGCTTCTGTACAGCAAAGGAAACCATCAACAGAGCAAAAAGGCAACCAACAATATGGGAAAGAATCTTTACCAGCTGTTCCTCAGACAAAGGGCTACTGTCTGGAATATATAAAGAGCTTTAAAAAATAAGCCCACCCATGTTGGGCGTGGTGGCTCATGCCTGTAATCCCAACACTCGGGAGGCAGAGGCAGGAGGATTGCTGTGATGTGAGTTGGAGGCTGAGCTCAGGGCCAGCCTGAACTACAAAAGCGAGACCCTGTCTCAAAAAATAAATAAATAAATAAATAAATAAAATAAAATAAAAAAAATAAGCCCACCCAAATTTAAAGACCCAATTCAAAAATGGACATCTGAAATGAACAGATATTTTTCAGAGGAAGAAGTAAGAGCAGCTAAGAAGTATATGAGGAAATGCCCAACATCCTTGGTCATTCAAGAGATGCAGATGAAAACAACACTGAGATTTCATCTCACTCCACACAGAATGGCTGCCATTTCAGAATTAGCCAGCAACAAATGTTGGCAAGGCTGTGCAGAAAAAGGAACCCTTCTCCACTGTTGGTGGGAATGTAGACTTGTACAATCTCTATGGAGATCAGTGTGGAGATTCCTCAAAAAGCTAGGATTGGAGGTCCCATTTGACTTGGCCATCACTCTGCTAGGTATATACACAAAGGAATTAAAAGATTCATTTCACAGTGACATATGTGCACCCATGTTTATAGCAGCTCAGTTTGTGATTGCTGAATCTTGGAAGCAACCCAAATGTCCATCAACTGGAGACTGGATAGAGATGTGGGTCTTTTATAGAATGGAATATTACTCTGCCATTAAAATGATAAGATTGACTCATTCATACTCAAATGGATGTACCCTGAGGTCTTCCTCATAAGTGAAATAAACAGGTCACAGATGTGTAAATATCATATCTTTTCTCTGGTATGAGAAAATGAAGTTGTAAATGATTTGTAGTATGTATAGTTGATATTGTGAAATAGAAAATATTTAAAAGGGAAGAGAGTATAGGGCTAAATAACAAGGGGAGAATGAATGTGGTAATAATAAAGAAAAAAGGAAACAAATTGTGTACATAGGGGGTTGGGTTGCAGGGTTGTTGGAAAAGGGAAAAAATGAGAATCAAGTTATGTCATATTCTGGTACAAACCCTCAATGTTGAATGTGATGACGATGTGTACTTAAAATGTATCAATAAAGATTTAAGGGAAAAAAAGTGGTGTCAAAGAGTCTCAGGCCCAGCAGTGGCAAAAACAGTGACAAGGCAACTGAGGCATTGTTGCCAAGACTGGAAAAACTATGCAGATGAGGAAACTATGGCTCCTTCTAAGGGTAAACTGCACACCGAATGTGTAGTTCCAGCCATGCTGAGTAGTTCGTATGTGACAATGAGGTTGACTTCACTTCAATGATGACATGATATTCTCAAGGAAAAAAGTGAAAATCAGAAGACAATACAGTCAGCACAAAGATTATTACCTCCAACATCTGCCTCTTCCTGGCTGTTCTAGACCTGACATATTACAGGTGGCTGTTTCTATATACTTAGCACTAACTGAGACTCCAGCTAATAGAAGAATCTGAAGCACAATTCTGCAATGGTGCATCCAGACTGAAAGCCCCAGAGCCCTGGAATCTTTCCACCAGGTAACCCACTTTGTCCTGAGACCTGATGCACACATGGGGAGCAACCCTCATTCTGGGACCTCTCCGAATTAGTAGGGGGACAGGATCCTCTGGTCCAGCCAGTAAATATGAGTTGGAGTGGCAGCTTAGTTTTTTCTCACACATGATGAATAAGTGGGAATTTTGCTGCATATGTTCGTTATCTTTACATACCAGCTATTGAAAAAGTCAGCAGTTTAAAACAAGCTGCACTGATTATGGCATAGAACTCTACAGGCCAGCCTGATGATCTGTTGATCTAGGTCAGACTTACCTGGGCTTTCCCATGTTGTCTACAACCCACTGGTAGATCAGCTGAGGGCTGTGTGGTTCATTCACGTGGCTGATGTTCATAAGTTTCTAGACACTGGCTGTCACTGGGTATGGTGGCAGGAGTGACTCATTATCAGGTAGAGGAAGCTGGTCAGAACATGTCCATGTGACAGCAAAGGTCTGAGGAAGCAGAAGTACACCAGCTCTGTTGAAGTTTGGGTTTGAACTGGAATCATGCCTCTGTCACCTCATCCAATTTGCCAAACCAAGTCAAAAGATCAGTTTCAAGGGGCAGGGAAGCAAGATGCAGCCCTCCACAGAAACAGCTGCAGGATCACATTGGTCAGTGCCTGAATTGGGGAGCTGAGAAATGAGGCCACTTGGGAATCTATCTTCCTCTCTGGGCCTCCTCTTCACCCTTTCAGTGTTTCTTCTGAATGTGTTGCCAAATGAATAGTGAATATTCAAATCCTCAGAATTCAACCCTGGAACCACAGAAAATGTACCAAGGTATATGCCACTCTCTGCTGCTTTGCTAAGCAGAGTTCATATATCACTTTAAAACTCCATCTAACATTAAGTTGAATATACTTCTTTTGAGGAAGTTATTGTCACATTCAGAAAAAAAAACAAATAGGAGAGTGATAGGATTCAAGATTTAATTCATTAACCTATTTATCCATTCAATAAATGCTGACTAAATGCCTGCTAGATGCATGAAATACAAAAGATCTGGGAGTATGTAAAGATAATTTACATCCTCATAGTGCTCTCAAGGAGATATACCTTCCCTGGTAAAGATGATAATGTCTAGCATCCCAGGTAACCCTCAGAACTACTAATGTTTGTTACTTCTTTCTTCTAATAGCTCATGAGCATCCCTAAAACTGTGAATCTCATTTTATCTACATTTAACACATATTAAGAGCTCATTTACTGCTGAAGTCAAATTAAATAAACATCTAGAACAAAAGAAAACTATAAACATTTAATGTAAAATTCATTCTGCAGACAGACTGGTTTGATTTACCATTACTCTCCACTTAGCAGAGTAAAACATGTGGAAAGGGCTTAATGAGTTTATAAGTCAATAAAAAGGGCATTTTTACACTTCCTCTCTCCCTGGCAGAACCATTTCCCCAGTTAGAAGGAGAGAGAAGATAAACAGCAGGCTTGAGCGCTTTTGAAGCTGGACTATCAACAAAGGATCTTCCAAATCAATTCACCACCAGAAACGAAAGGCAGGCGCTTCTCAGAAATGTCTCACAAAGAAGCTTACAGAGAGGTTCTCAGGCAGAAGCAAGAGATGTTTATACCCTGGAGATGGAAAATGAATGAGGCTAAGAGGCCTTTGCCTGCAATCTTTTCCACAGGGTCAGAAGGAACTTGCAGCACCACAACCCTCTCAGTACAGGCAATTCAAAGAAGGTCCGAATGCCTTCACCATGCACCAGGGGAGTCCCTCCTCCATGCACGGACATCAGATTCTGGGCCTCTCTCCTCAGGCTCTCAGCCCTCTGCCAGACATAAGCCTGACCAGCATTTGCAGAAGAACATGAAGCATTGAATACAAGCACCAACTGGAGCATATGCCGGCACCATCTGCAAATTCCCCACACCAAGAGGACAGAGGCGGCCTCAAACTGCATTGAAATTAAAAGATGAGGGTATCAGAAAAGGGTGATTGACATGAGCTGAACCTCACTCGATCTGGCATCTGAAGATACTCTCAGCTGTTCAGGCCTGAAAATAGGGTTTTGCACAAGCACCTTGAGTTCTTAACAAATTGATATTCCTGCAGATCTCAAATTTTAAAAGGCTTTTTGCTGTTTTATCTATTTTTAAAGCTCATTTAGGGTCACAGTACAATTAAGCAAAACTAAATGGCCATTTTAAAATTGGAGTCAACAAATATGCTTTGAGATTCCGTTATGGGCCATGTGCTGGATGAAAATGTTGCAAATAAGACTCCGTTTTCCCAGTGCCAACTTGCTCAAATAATTGCAAAACATGATAATAATCATTAGGACAAAGATAAGCAGAAGATAGAGAAGTGGCTGTTACTGCATCCTAGCATGCTGAAGACCTCTGAGAAATGTAACACTTGGGTTGGGCTACACAGAATGTCAGGCTCCCCAGCTAGAAAATCCTAACAGTAAGTCTTCAGATTGTATAAGATGTTTGAAGAGTGGATTTTTCAACACACCTAATATCACACATTGATTTTCTCAACCAACTTGGACATTTCTAATGGAGATTAAGTAGACAGATCTTGGGTCCTTCCCTTCATTCTTTTCTTATAAAGATGGCCAACCCCATTCATTCTGCACTAATGTGTGTAGCTATCCCTCTCAGAAGAGGACCTTCTTGTAAATCTTAAGGACTTACCACTACTCAGTTCCATGCCCTTCCGTAAACTCTCCAGAATAATTAAACTGAGCCACTCCTTTCCTTCTCAAAGCCAGTCTGGGCCTCAGTCTACTAGGGAACCTAGTTTCCTTTTTGAATAGTGACTCCAAAAGGCAGAAGCCACATTTTGAGACACTGTGTATATGTGTGTAGTGTGTACATGTATCTGTGTGTGAATGTGTGTGTGTGTGCTGACTATAAACATAACACCAAGCAACATAGTATAGGTATGCATGGCTTTGTATAAAGTTGAGGGAAATAATAAAATAAACAACGGTTCACCACTAAAAGTATGATGCAAAATGATGCACGGAACATCCCTAGCATCTAACATAAATATGAGGTTGCTTTACTAAATGTGCTCCCATCCTGACTCAGCCTCCCAGAGTATAGGGATTATGAGCATGCACTACACTATCCCTAGCTTATTATTTAATATTTTAATTCATTATTTCTCTTACTTAGTCCCTTCATCAACCAAATAATAAGTAGAAAGATACCTTAGTGAGTTATAATAAGCAAACAAGACAATGTATGTCAGAACCTAGCATAATGCCTGGTCCACACTTCCTTGTAAACCTAAGCAGTTGAGTACTTGTTTCTTGGCTTAAATCCTAAAATAGGTGATTCTATATTTCAAAGAAGAGCTGAAACAAATCATTTTTTTTAAGACAGGGTCTCTTTTGTAGTTCAAGCTGGCCCTGAGCTCACTATGTAGCCCAAGCTAGACTCGAACTCACAGCAAAATCCTTCTGTCTCTGCCTCCCAAGTGCTTGGATTAGAGGCATGAGCCACCATGCCCAGCAATGTGGTGTGTAGTACTGTTTCCTGATGGGTGTTAGTCTCCATGCCTGGCATTTTTGTGTGTGGTTCCCAGGGATCAAACTCGGGAGCTTGTGCTTGCAAGGCAGGTGCCAGAACCACTGAACTAAATCCCTGGCCCCAAATCATCTTTTTAATTGATGAAAACCCATTCATCAAAGTAGTTAGTGGGAAGCAAAGTGGAAATTGGAAAGCTGTGCCCCAAATATGAATCTTTATTCAGTCTTTCTTTCATTGACTAAGCAACTTCTGAGCATCTATACAATACCAAATGCCAATAAATGATATGGTAGGGTTTTTTTAATCACAAGTTGAAATGTTAAATTTCCTTCTTTCTCTCCATTTTCCAAAGCAAATCATCAAAGGCTAGACCCAGGGGAAACCCTGCCATGTTGGGAAGTACACAAATGTCTGACCAAAAAAGTGACTATTCTTTGTATCTTAACAGAAAAAGCAAATGAGAAAGGTGGTTCAAGGAGACAATGAAAGTTTCCTAGGGCTAGAGTAAATTATCACTTACAAGGGACTTAAAAGGGTAGAAATACGTTCTCTCACAGAATCAAAGTGAAACCTAAAATCTCAGAGTCAAGTTGTTGTAGAATCCTGATCCCTCCAGAGGCTCTAGGAAAGAACCCTTCCCTGCCTCTTGCCATGTCTGGGACTCCCAGAAACCCTTGCCAATTCTTAGTTTGCAGCTTCTCACCACAGTCTCTGCCCCATCATCACACATATGTGTCTTATGCATCTTCCTCTCCTTCTATAACAACACTGGATGTCAGATCAACCCTGCTTCACTATGACCTCATCTTAAAGTACACAAACAAAAAGCCTTATTTCCAAAGAATATTTCATTCACAAGAGTCAGGCATTAAGACTTGAACTTAACTTTTGAGAGAGACACAGTTCAACCCATGACAGAGGATATCTTCAGAGAAAAGTTTGGTAATTCAAGAGGTTACGTTTTGGGACTTGGTCCTCCCTGCTTCCTGTGCTAGTTACCCACAAAAGAATGCTTGACTTTGGTCCCTCTCAAAGTGGGTCCCACTGAGAGACTTAAGCTACACGAAGCTGAGGATGTTCCTGTCCCCTGGACTTCACAGGAAATCTCACAGCCTGCCCCATGCCCCAGGTCACAGGCATCTGCAACATGTCCCAGCAAGGCTAGCCATCTGAGAAGGTGGGTTACATTCCTACCAGAGAATGGTAGGACCACAGGTAGGAATGTCACACATTCCCTTCAGTCCTGACCATTTCAAAGGGAGGAGAAAGAGAACACTTCTTGACAGCCTCGTCGGTGTCATTTACCACTTGTTCTTTCAGACATCCTTGGATTCATTCATCTCTTTAATCACTGGAAGCATAATGGCTCTGGCAAAAAGTTTCTCAAATTGAATTTATTAGATGTTTTCCCTTCTAAGAAATGGGAAATAATCATAGTGACTATGGTAAAGGTTGACTTCATGGAAGAAATATCTGCCAACAGTGACTGGCACCAACGAAGCACCTGCTGCTATGATGAAGACAGTGCTGCTGCTGCTGCTCCTGATGATGATGCTGATGGTGGTGGTGTTGGTGGTGGTGGTGGTGGTCATGGTGGTGATAAAGGTGATGATGTTATAGATTTTTTTAAAAAACATCCACAAAAGTGGAAGGTAGAGATGCATAAACTCCTACAGATGGAGTGCAGAGAGACAAACTGTCAAAACCAGCCCTGCATAATTCAGGGCTTCTGTTACTGAGTAGTTTCATAACTTGTTTGGCTTTCAAAGGCATGGAGCTATGTGACCACTTTCTCTGCACTTTCCAGTTTACATGGGTCACCTGCACTCCTACAGTTAAACTTTGAAGAGATTTCAGGAGGCTTCATGTTCAGGAGCTTTAAAAAAATAAATTCGTTCCTAAGCTTGCTCCTTCAGTCACCTGTCAATGTGTCACTTCCCTTTTACCTTCCCTCTAATGCATTTGCTAAAAAACAATTTCCAAACTCTGCTTGTTACCAAGACAGACAATGAGAAAGAGAGAAGAGAGCCTGAATATGCTGTTTGAAGAGCCAAAGATTCTAGCATTTCCCTCTCTAGAAGCTCTGTCTTCGAGTGAGATCGAGGTCTGTTTATAAATCTTTAACGGAAGCCAGTGATCCTTTACCAAAATCTAAACTGCAGACCAAAATCATCTTTGAATTGATTACAGAGAATTTGTCTGGGTCACACACTTCTCTGCAATATTAACAAGCAACCTTCGGAGCGTTGCTAGTGGGAAGGACAAGAGATATGAAATGACCATGACCAATGTGAGAAAATGGGACTTCCCAGCCCCACACAGTCCTGACTTTCCTGCTGAAATTGTTTTTTTCTCCAACCTTTACCCAGGTCAAACACCATTTTCTGATCATACCAAGTGACAATCAACCTGACAAAATTAAAGAACGGCAGTGGAAAGAAAGAGTTAAGAACCCAGATAAGTGAATTTCAACAATTCTGCTTTTCAGAAAATCAGGAGGTAGCCAAGGAAACACATTCTTTATACTGATGATCTACACACATTTGTGTAAAAACATAGGTTGGATTTTTATGCCACTTGATCCCATTATATTCTGAATTATTAAGTTTTTAAAATAACAAAGATTAAAGAGGGCCACAGACTCACACAATGTCCAAAAACAGGTAACCATGTCTGTAAGACGTTTCTTCAGGCTTTCAGCCTGGAGCCTGCTGAGTCTGTTTGCAGCTCACCTTGCTTTGCAGCTTGAAGGTGACAGTCTACACATGCAAATGCAGGGTTGCTCTAGCAGCCATCCTAACCCCTCCAGGCAGCTAATCCAGATGTGGTCTCTCTGACACAAACAAGAAAGTGCACAGATCTTTCCACCTGGTCATATCCATAGGATGGTGCCTGGTCCAAGAACATGCTCAGGGATATGCCCACCAGAAAAATTATCTAATGGCCCTGAAGAGCAGAGGCCAGGGCCACCTTTGCAGGGAACCTGTGATTAGGCTGGTTCCTGAGATACCAAAGCAAAGAGATCATGACATTAGGGGCAGGACCACATACCCTGTTGGCCTAAATTTGCCCTGTCAGCCTGAAGTCTGGGTAAGGCCTCTGCTCCACCAGCTTAAACAAAGCTAAAGGAATTGTAGGGACCTTCGCCACTGCTGAGAGTAATTGAGCAATAGCTTCTCAGCAGGCTGAATCGCAATGTGTTCCTTGGGAAATTATATACTTTTAACCTCTAAAACAATATAATTTAAAGGTGAATGTATTTTTCCTCAATCGTTACAGAGACTCTTATTTCCTCTAAAGATCTTAGGCGGGAGGTTATTTTGCTGCCTCTGCATATATATTTAAAGAGATACCTGCAATGGACTCACCTCCAAATGTAAGTTTTCACAGGGAGGTATTTAGAATGTCCGTGAAAGTAGCACTTTTGTGCAAGACTTCTTTTGCAGTTAACCCAGTTTTACAACCAAAGTATACAAGCTCATCCTATTTCTTTTAATGCCAACAAGATCCTCCTAGACCTGAAGACTGGAAATTTTGTACTTTGGTGGACTCTCCACCTTTCCTCCAGTTTCCATTGAGGTGGCTCCTGGGTCTATTCTTATGTGATTCCAATATCCCTACACTGAGTAAAGTTCTTCCACTCCCATTCTAGGATCACTGTGTCAGAGCTCCAAGTTTCCAGTAACATCCCCAATAACACACTCCTAAGCACAACAGATATGGTCTTCCAGTGTCACCCTGCCAGATCACCTTTCTGCTCAAAGTAATCTCCAGTGCCTTTTATCCTATTGCAACATCCAGAACCACTATTATCTGTATCACCTAAGACTACCCCACACACAAGTTTTACCATATCTACCCTGCTGCTTAATGGACACCATTCCATCTATACTCACCGCTCCAACTTAATCAGTGTCTTTTGGTCTCACCAGAGTAAAATGCATTCATTTCTTAGATTTCCATGGCTTTGCTCACCCTGAACCAACATTTGGGATTCTCTTTCATCATCTCATTTTCTAAGTCAATTCCAAGCATCTTCCAGTGTTCACCTCTTCTGTGAAGACTTTTTTTTTTTTTTTGAGACAGGGTCTCGCTTTTGTGGTTTTTAGGCTGGCCCTGAGCTCAGCCTCCAACTCACATCACAATCCTCCTGCCTCTGCCTCCCGAGTGCTGGGATTACAGGCGTCAGCCACCACGCCCGGCACTGTGGTATGTGGTACTGGTTGCTGCTGGGTGTGGGTCTCCACACCCAGTATTATGTGGTTTCCGGGGAATCGAACCCGGGCCGTTACGCTTGCAAGACAGGCGCCGGAACCACTGAGCTAACTCCCCGGCCCCCCCTGTGAAGACTTTTTAGCTCTGTGCCTTTCTATTATCCCATAAGGATATAGGGTCAGTATTGAAAAATTATGTGCTTCACTACAAACATTATAGACTGTTTGTAACCAGATCACTGTGTTACTGGGGGTTTTTTCCTATTTCCTTTTTTTTCCAAATTTCAAGAATTTGGATGTCATAAATCATCTGTATCATCTTCTGGAAAATTCTAGAATTTATTATCAAACTGGCAGTTTACACAGACTTGGGAAAAAGTGAAAAGATGTCATGATTCAAACCCAATTCTCAAGAACGAGGCCATATCAGCTGATCTTAATTCTTTCTCATTCTGGAATTCAGAGTGTTAAAATAGTAAAATGGAATATTTAAGAAAGTCACTCCTTGCTTCAAATTTAAGGACAATAATAAGCTTGATGACTTTCTGGATCATCAAATGACTATGCTCAAAGGATGTCAATCTGTTTTGCCATCGCTCAGTGAGGAGAGATCTAGTGGTGTGCTCTCAAGTCTGTCATCTTTGTCAATGCCAGGATGGTAATATTTATGACATATGTACTTGGGAAAATACACGACTTGGAGAAAAATAGTATTATTGAATGGCCAAGTGAAGTCACAAAATTGTCTGACCTGACAAGAAAGAAACAAAGCCAACAACATGACCTTCAATAGAGACAAATTTCAAGTGTTTGGCACAGGCCCACTCATCCACTCTATCACTGAGCCCTTCTGACAAAAACTTTCTTGTACTTGTGATATTATACAAAAATTCAATATCAAGGACAGGATTGAACTACCTGATGTCAAAAAAACTTCCCTTGCCAGGCATGGTGACTCACACCTGTAATCCTAGCACTCAGGAGACAGAGGAAGGAAGATTGCTTTGAGTTCAAGCCTGGCCTCCTACATAATGAGTTCAGGACCAGCCTAAACTACAAAGTGAGATTCTGTCTCGAAAAATAAAAACCTTCCCAACATTGAGATTGTAATACTTAATGACTCCATGTATTTCTATTCTGCACCCTAACTAAATGCAATGAACAGCATGGTATAATATTAAAAGGAGATAGAATTGGAGATCCAATAGAGGTGGATTTCAGAAATAGCTCTTCCACTTACTAAATGGATAACGACTATTTCTTTATTTATAAACAGAAATTGTGCAAGGTATGAGAATTTATCCAGCTAATGCTTCCCACATATGACCTATTCTAAAGCTTGGCATATATAATTATATATCTTTCTATATATCCTGCCTAACTCTGTTCCTAGCAGAGTCTGAAGATCACAGGCAGATCTAAAGAATTAACTGTTTAGTTCTTTGATAATGAGGGATATCTTGCCGAGGTTACTTGCTCATTGGCAAAGCTTTGGAGATGGAAGAAGGATTAATAGAGACAACCCAGACAGAGGAATGAGCAGTGGAAGGACAGATACAAGAGATTATAACAGATGCTGAGAATGGTGAAGACACTCTTGCACCAGAGATGAGGCCTGGCAGCAAGGTTGGGTTGTGGATGTTTCAGATGGTAAACAACTTAGAGAAACACTCAGCCAGCCTTTAATAAGTAGACTTGTGACATTAATATGAGAGCCCAGCTGCACACCTCTTTCTGACATATTTTTAAAACATGGAGCATGATTAGAATTTAGACATTTTTCTCTTCTCTGAAAGCAATGCCATGACAAATCAGTCATAAGGGATGTTTCTTCTAGCAGCAACCAAATTATTTCACTCTTTTTTCTAATTTTCTTACAAAAGTCAAGATTTACTGATTTGAACCAGGTGCCCTATTGTACCCAGGTCTTCTCTCTAGCTGGCAGAATTTGAAGGCCTATTTCACCAGTTCTATTCTTCCTTTTCTAACATGAACATATTTGATGGGAATATGAGTAGGTGGAAAACATAATGTTTCCAACTGAAGTTCACTAACAAGCCTCCAATAGTTTCATGTTAGAGATTAAAGAAAGGATCATTTGGACACATGAATTTGAATATGATTTACAGATTACTGCCAGAGACATGCAGTTATTTGCCTCTCAAACAGAAGTCACATGGGAGGTGTAGAGCCCTGAGAAAGGGGGGGGAAAAATGTGAAATCTTGAAGTGGCTGATGAAGAAATTAATACTTCAATCATCCCATCTAAGGAAAATAAGAGTACGATTGCAAAGATGTTGGGTAGCCACGAATATGTGATTCCTGACTTACTAGGGGGAGAATGCCTAATTACATCTTACAATTCTAAAGCTCTCAGACACTAATGGGCCATTTTGAAATGTTTTCAAAAATCATTGAAACTAAAAATCTTTGTGTTTATCATGGTTTCTAAGATATAATTCTAGTGCATTGCTAAACAAAATTGGGGGAAAGAAACAATGCCAGTCAAGTTTCTTAAAAGAACAGATTTTCTTTTTTTTAAGTTTATCAACAAATATTTAGTACCATATTTTGTAGGGCTGGTAATCCACCTCTTTCATCAGTTAAATCCTACCTACTTCTCAGTGTCTCTCTCCCCCCACCTTCAGATTTTATCTAATCATTTTACCATAGGTTTAGGCAGAGAAAGCTAACAGACAAAAGCAATGAAATGTCTCATGCTCTCTCACTGACTGAAGTACTTCTATAGTTCCAGAAATAAAGACTTGGGTGAAACTAGAGAGGTCAAAAGAAGCTAGAAGAAAAAGTGAAAATCCTTCTAAGTCTTTAAAGTAGATGGCAGAGGAAACTAAAAAATAAAGTTCTGGGTTTGGCCAAAGAGAACAAGTGATCTAAAATAAGCACAGAAACTTTTAAGTTCATCAGCCCCCACCACTGATATGGACACTTTGTCAGGAATTCTACTCTGCTTCTCAGTTCTAGCTGATAGACTCAGCAAATGTTTCACTGACATAGGAGGAAGATAAGTCCCAGTCTTGTAGATATCAGATATACCTCAAAATCAAAGAATGAATTGCAAAGGATAATAGAGGTTAAGAATAGGAAAGGTTTACTGAGAGATAACTTCTGAGTTGGTTGCCACCAAGGCCCTTTTTCAGGAGTAATTTGTACACCAGAGTCACAAAGTAGGTACAGCATGGATCAGATTATAATCAGGCAGTAAGATTACAAGTACAGCTGCCTAGCTACTACCAGTTGAATAAGAGAGTAGGCTATCTGCAAGGTCATATGGCTAACCATTAAATGTGGGTGTCTATGACCCTTAAAACGAATGATTGGAAAGGAATGGGTCCAGATGGCCTTAGGCACGTTTGGACTAAGTGGTACCAATGACAAGATCGTCTTGAGTTTCTGCTCTTCCCTTCAGGAAGCATGCAAGCCTGACAAATGTGGATTTCTCTTGAGCTTTTGCCCTCCCCAAGTGCACCTCTAGCCACAGGCCACAGTTCTGATATGTTCTCATCTTCTACAATGACTTCCTCAAGGTCCCATCCCTGTCTGGCTGCCTTTTTCTACCTAACTTACCTGCCTATAATGTCACCTTCCTATCTGCTGTGGTCAGACTGAAATATTGATATAATAGGTTTGTTGGGTTTTTTTTCCTGTTTTGTTTTGTTTTCTGATGAAACCAAATATAAAAGAAATCAGGTGGAACCAAAAATATAGAAGAAATTCTATAATAAAAAGTATCTAGGATATATCCATGAAGTACTGGGAAAACCACAGCCCCAAAGACAAACTATCAAGGCAATCCTTCCCAAGGGTGTGACAGAGCCTTCCCAGGGGACTCATCTCACGGGGTACTGTACAGCAGAATTACAAAAGGAACAGTACTGTTAACCAGACCTTTATGCTTCTCCAGGCTTATGGGGCCTATGAGACTGGCAGCAGCGCTCTTTGCCCTTATGATACAGCATTGCAACTGTTTGCAACTTCTATATAGGAATATAGGAGATATGACTAGAAAGTAAGTTAATATAAGAAATAAGGCCTGGAAAAGTCTGGATAAATGACTGTAGACTTACTTATACAGTATTAGACTTTCTATATACATTACTAGGCAAACAGGCAGTTAAGAGATCTTAGCACCGTTTATGAGTAAAATAAACTCAATACTCTCCAGTGACAGTGAACCTTTTAAAGCTTTCAGTGATAACTAGCAGCCTGGTATGACACACATGCTGTTAAGTTCACAGCCACTACAATGCTAGGATACAGCCCTACTACTTTAGAGATTGTGGGAAAAATCTCCAGCCATATGCCTCTTCCTTATTCATCGACCCTATGGTAATCTGCCCCATGCAGTCAACATTTTGGTCTCTAATATGGGGAGGGAACCCTGGAGGAAAAATAATTATGAAAACTACAGAGAAGATTCCATAAAAGATACTTATATAAATCTAATCATTCTTTCATTTATAACCAAAATCATAAGACATGTGAATAAATAAGCTGTTATTTTTTAAAGATAGACTCAATATGACATCAGAAGAAATAAAAATTATTGAAGAAAGTAAATATATATATATATATATTTATATACTTGTATAGCAATTTTTGTCAAATGAAAGCAGTGTGTCCTCCTTCATCTTGTTCAATGGATTTGGCACCTTCTGACTTTGGGCTGTTCTACGAAGTCAAAAGAACCATGAAAACTAAGTGTTTTGAATTAATAGCTCTTTGAAATAAGTAATCAGAAAACAAGAAGATGTCTTAAAAATTAAAAATATGATTATCAGCTTTAAAAATAATCAGTGTATGGGATGGACCATGGAAATGATGATAGAGAAATTGTCCCTTGAAAAGAAGGTAGAAAATATGAGGTTATGGATGATGACTGAGGAAGCCAATATATATGTCTAAGTCCAAGAAACAGAAATTAGCCAGAATAGATGAAAACAGTTAAATAATGGTCATGGAAGAAACCTACAGGTAAAGAGAGAAATGCTTTTAATGGATACCTCTATCAAATTAAAAACAATAGGAATAGAAACTACACAAATCTGAACAAATTTTGATAAAATTTCAAAAATCATTTTAAAAGATCAAGAGGAACACCCTCTAGAAAGTAACATCAGAATGCCATCTGAACAGCAATAGGGAAAAAATTCTTTCAAAGTTCTGAGAGAAATATTCGAAAGTAGAAATCTATACCCAGCCAAACTATCAATCAAAAGTGCAGTAAAAATAAAGACATTTTTAGAAGCAGAATATATATATATATATATATATATATACACATAGCTTTTTTAAAAATTGAAATCTTTATTGGTACATTACATATATACATCATGAATGCACTCCACAATGGGGATTTGTATCAGTATAAGACACAACTTAATTCTCATTTTTTCCCATAGCCCTACCCACACTACCACCCCCTTATATACATAAAATTTGTTTCCTTTCTTTTTTGTTATAATCTCATTATTTTCCCCCTTCACCCTATTTCACTATGAGTATTTTCTATTTCACAATATATAACATACAATTCTAGAACTCATTTACATTTTTATTTTCTCATACCAGGGAAAAGAGGCGATATTTACCTATCTGTGACCTATTTATTTCATGTATGAGGATATCCTCAAGGTATGTCCATTATAAAGCTTTTTATATGTCACTCCTCTCTACTCCATACCAAAAAATGTCTTGATGAAAAGCTCAAGTAAAACAAAACTGGAATATAAGAAGAAATATGAGACAAGACAAAGATATTTTTAAAAAAACAATTTCTAAACGTGACCCTAAAGAAAGCAAGCTGCAAAGAAATTAAGAGTGAAACCTTTGACCCCTGTGGTTTAAGATCTCATTTGGTGGTTTAGGATTACATGTTCTTCTCTTTGGATCCAGTCACTTCACTAAGGTGACTGGTGACGTAACCGACTGCTATAAATACTATTATCCTTGGGCTAATATTTAGAATTAACTGATCATAAAGAATCATAGAACAACAGTAGTGAAGATAAATATTTTTTAAATTTGACAACATAAATATAAATAGCAACAAAAGCAAGAATAAAAATGAGATATAAAATACTATGTGTGGTATACTACATAGTAGGTATTCCATGTCCAAACATAACATGTAAAGAATGGAGAATTTGTAAAGTGGGTAAGGCTAACCATTAGAATATCTGAAAATGATAATGAAATAATAGGGCTTAAGAAAGGGAGAAGAGGTAAGCGATAGTGGAAATAATCAAATACTAAATTCTATAAGAAAATATAGTCTAAAATGTTGATCAATAAAACCATAAAATTCTAAGACTTAGAATTTTAATTATAGCTACCAATAATCCAAAAAAAGAAATGAGTTGCAAAGGAATTAAATTAAGATACAAGAAGGAGAAACACATAGAGAGAATTTTACTTTTCACTTTAGACTCCTATGTAGTTTGAATGATTTCTTTTTTACTTCTCATAAACAAGTTCCACTTCAGTTTTCAGATTCATATATGAAATTTTAAGGCAAAAATATTATATTCTGCCAGCTTTCAAACAGTAAGTTGTGCCCTAGAGTAGGCTGGATCGCTTAGGGTATTTGGAATATGATACAGCTGAAGGTGAGAACTAAGACAAAGGATTTAGAAATTGATATGTGACTTAGACATATGAAAGGTACAGAGTATGGCCAAGGCAAGCTTAATGCCTGTAGCTTATTAATAAAAAAGGAAGATCATTAATTCAACCAGGCATTCATTTATACCATGGTTTATCCATTTATTCCCTCTGCCTTATTTCCCCAATCATTATTCATTTATTCATTCAGTGTTTACTCAAAATATAAGACAGGCTCTCTTCCTTCAAGAAGTTTGAAAATGTAGCTAGAGGCACAACAATAACTTAATACACTACCTCCCGAGGCCCCTTCTAACAAAAGATAAAAGATATCAAACTCAGAAGAAGGGATGGGGTCTTTGTATAAGCATGCTTTCCTATGGAGAGAACAGATCTGGGAGGAAATGTGACCAGAGAGAAAGAAGAGTGACAGAAAGAAGAATGAGGTAGATAAAGGCAGGGGGAGGAAGGAAAGAAAGAAAAAGAAGAGCTAGACCTGCATGGTGAGAAACTAGAACCGATAAATGAAAAACGACAGCAGAGAAAGTCATGGAAAGCTCAATTAATTAGTTATTGTCCATTTCCTTGAGAGACCTCTAACAAATCTGTCCTTGTCAGTGACAGGAAATCTTTTTGAATTCTTTGTAAAAGGATATTAATGGCCATCGCAAGCCTCAGCACCCTCCATGGCGATGCTGAGACGCAGGGGAGAGGGAAGACTTCCTGTAGGTCACACCGTGAGTCAGGCTGGGCACACCAACAATATTCTTCCAGCCCACAGACTGTCAACCCTCTGTCCTTGACTGCTACACCCGAGGCTGACATTTAATACCCTAAGGATATAGATGTTTGAAGGCTGGTTATTGTAACAAAGGAAGCCATCCAAACTCTGCAGGACCAAATGGATCAGATAAAGCTGACATAAAGATAAATCTGTTTTACATCCATTCTTGCACAAGTTTTGCTAATCTATGTAGTTACAGCCTTCTCGCTGAAAAGAAAAAAAAAATAACCAAGCACATGTCGGCAAGTCCACATTGTGTCCTTATTTTTAATCTCCAAGGTAAAACATTTTTATGCTGACTTCTGCATGAACTCTATTAACGTTGGATGACAGACAAAGAAAGTGAGAAAGGTGGATGAAAGAGAACAGGGAGAAGGAAAAAGAGAAGAGGAGACAGGATTCCTTCTTGAGTGGCTGTATAATGCAGATTTTCTTAAATGAATGAATTCTGCTCCCTCATTGACAGAGCATCGCTTCTCTTCCAGTCAGTCAGACACCTACTCTTCATTAGCCAGTATTTATGCTGCCAGATTGGACTTTCATATGGAAGCCTGAAGCAGCAGTGGTACAGATGGCAGGAGAGCTCTCATGAGATTGATAACGATGAAGAAAGATGCCACATTAAGTCAGAAGGTGCCACTGTTAACATCCCAGCCCAGAGGAGAGTATTTCAAGCAAGCCCTCGCCTCCAAGGGCTGCTTATCTTCTGGCTTCAACTAAAATTCATTCCCCTCCCCGAAAGCTCCCACACTCATGCTGCCAAGTGAGTGACACATTTGCTTTCCTCTTTTGTGTGTCAACTGCTTTTTCCATAGGTGCTTAACATTTGCTTTCTAAAGGTGGTTGAGATCCTAGCTGCAGAGGGGAACTGGGGAAAGAGGGGAGGGGGACAGGAGGAAGGCATTTTAGTCCACGTTTCCTTTAACAAAGGCACCACTATACCAAGGTCTGTGCAGGAATCACAGAATGGTGTTTATTGTTTCGGGGCAGGCCCTCAGTGCATCTGCTGCCTTTCAAGACAAACAGTGTGTTCATAAACCCGAGCCCTGCCTCCAAGGCTCTCAAGAAAAGCCAATCTCCAGGGTGCAGGACTGAGGGCTTGCAAAGTCACCCCACTGAAGGATCTGCAGTGAGAAGCATTCCCCGCTGCCCTGAAAGAGGACAGCCTCCTAACTCCCCCTTGAGAGGAAGGAACCATGACTCATCGGTGCCTTCACTTGCTGGCTAAACGAGTTGGTTCTTCACTAGTAAAACACAAGTCTTCCCAAGAAGTTTGAGCTTTTCCACTGCAGAAAAAAAAAAAGAATTTAATACAGTCAAGGAGAGAGAAAGAAAAGAACATTTTAATCTGCTTCATCCTGGTCTCTGGATTTAAGTGGACAATGACCGTCTCTCTCTTTTGACCAAAATTGAGGCTGCCCCTCTAAGTCTTTTCTGACTAAACCTAAGTTCAGGCTTCCTCTTTCTGTAGCTGTACATTCTAATTTGAGGAAGAATCTTACTATGTCAGTTTAGTAAATTCTCACCACCATCTATATCTTATCACCCTGGCCCACCTCCAGGAACCTTCTGTTGAATTCATTCAATAAAATTTTTCCTTACCTCAGTTTCCTTTAAAAATTTTTGGCCATCCATGAACCTCTTCCTTGTTTCTTGGTTATAAATGTCCATTTTTCTTTGTTGAAATCAAAGTCAAGCCCAGTCTTCTTTCCCCACTGCAAGACCCCATTCCACTGGCCCCTATGGCCTATTACCATGGCTCTTCTTGAATAAATCCTCCTTACTATGTTCAACAAACGTCATGAGTATCTTTTCCCTTCATACCAGAAAATGTTTTTGGCATTAAAGCAAGGAATGAGCTCTCTGACTCCTTCTGACATCTCAGTCTCTCTGGACAGGAACCCAGTGCCAGGACAGGAAGTGAGAGTTCTCAAGCATGTAAGTTCTCAAGCCCCCAGTGCAGTCAGATAGGGAGACTCACTTCCTTGTTCACAAACAGTCACCCGGAAACCAAAACAACAGACAAAACATGACATAATGGGACTTGCCAACTTAGCAAGTTTGGAAAACTTGGCTGTTCTCACCCAACTTGAGTGATATATTCTCACAGTCCATCCTAGAAAATGCAAGCTGGGAAACACACAGTCCATGTCAAGGATCCCTGAGCAGCAATCATCAATTCACGGCAGTACATAAGCATTTCATTAGCTTCCCAAGTTCACAGGAACTCGCCAGCTTAAGACACTCTAGGTTACTTCTGGACCAGACCAGCCCACTTGGACATAGAATATCTACCTCCTGGGATAGGTATTTGAAGAGTCTTAAGAAAAAAAAATTTCTATTTTTTATATCTACATGATGTACCATCAGCATTTCTTCCCTCACAAAAATACACAGAGGAACAACTAGTCCAAATAACTGGTTTAAATCTGTAAATTACAGCACTGTTTCAAGGAACTTTTAAGGACATTTTGTGTCTATGTTAGATAGCATCATAAAATTTTTAGAACTAATGTATTCTTTACACAGTAGATTTCCCTGATCAGATGAGAGTGTGTGAGACACTACCCTTCTCTCCCTTTCTTCTGACTGTCCTTTAGTCCTAAAAGAGAATTACTTGCTCAGCAGTGGTCAAGCTACAACTACATACCTCTCCAGGATGCAAGGTCTTGGAATCTAGGTCTTCCTCCACCAAGGGAAGTGAATGCTAAATATGGTTAATTTTCTGAATTGGGTGCATTTCTGTTGTACTGATTAAACCTCTCCTATATCTCCTGTGTATATTTCTTCTCGAAGCTTTGGTCCTTAGTGACCTTCTCATATGGTTTCATTAAATGCCCTCTGCTTTACAATATTACAGTATTTTGAAGCCTGGGAGTTTAGCATATAAAAAAGCAAGCGTCTCTGTATACTGCCCTGGGATAAGGTGTGATGAAAATCCCATACAAGCAGAACTGTACTTCCTAATCAAATGGGTGTAACAGATGGCTGCTGGAGCAAACCATCACAATGGAAATATCTGCAGTTCTCATGGTAACGGAATCTGCCAGGTCTGAGGGATTTGCTGTTTTTCAGGACATCTGAGCTGCAATCTCTTTCGAGCTGTCTAGCAGTCTCCGTCGCGCTCTCTCTCACTCTCTCAGCATGATGGAGATAGAGTTGAAAGGTGGAGTCCGATTTTGCATTCCAGCTGTGATTAAAGACACAGGCACACATCCTGGGAGATAATGCGTTGCATATTCATTATGCTATCTAGAACCTCTTTAGCTACTGGGACATGACTGCCACACAATTACAATCTGCCCTCTACAGAATATGGGGGAGGGGTGTAGGGATGAAGATTAGAGAATGACAGCCAGGAAGAATATGAGGAATTAAGATGCATGAGACGTATCTTGTAATAAAGATATGGAGCAATATTAAAACTAGCAGTTGTTTCCATTTTGTGGCAACATGTCAGGATGACTTAACATAGCAGGATAAAACATCTGGCCTGGGGAAAAAATACATGATGCCGAATTTCCAAATCATAATGTAGACTATGTGGAAGAAAAACAACAGATAAGCAACTGTGTGCCTTCCCAATAAGTGAAAACATGTGGAAGATTCCTTTATACTCCACAATCAGAAAGAAGATCCATCTCAGAAGGTAGAAGTTGGCATATAGACACTGAGCTTTCATTATAAATCTAAGGTTTGGGTTTAAACCCAGAGGACTATGTTGGAAAAGAGGATTTTTTTTCATTATTTTTTCCTAGTGCTATTCATAACCTTCTGATTTTACAGCAGTGCTCAGAAAGGGGAAAATAATCAGTCACAATTCTATTTTATTAAAGTATTTTTCTCCAAATCCCAATCGATTTAAAGAAATAAGGAAAAGTATACTGCCTTCTTTGCTGTAGTACCTGCCAGCAAACACCACACAAACACACACACACACACACACACACACACACACACACACACACAGTTGATTCACAGCTGCCTGGTTCCCTTGAGTCTTTGAGCTTGAAGATCAGACAACATATAAGAATTCAGTCATGACTCAAAATGGAAACAAAGACGACCATTCTTAGCAAACCCAGCAACATGAAATGAAAAACTACAGGCTGGAGGCTGAAGCCCCCTTGCAGGCTCACCCACCCCATTGTCCTTGAGGGCACTACTGTTAAATACATATGACAGCCAAAGAGATGAGGAGAATAGTTTCCAGAAAGCAATGATTGGATCTCCCTTTTCATGAGGTAGAATAGCAGGACTATGTAAGCCGGTAAAGTAGCACTTGAGAACAGGCCCTGGGAGGCAGCATTGTCTCCCTCTCATATGGTGCCTGAAGAACATATTATATTATATAACCTTTACCCAAGCCTACCCTGCTTTGACTGGGACCCTCTTCCTTTAGAAGCCTGCGAATAACAACTTATGGATGACAATCTCCTTCTTAACAAGCCGGATTAGTTTAAAGCAATGAACTGAGGCCATTTGTGCAGATGCTAATCAAAAAGGAAAAAGGAAAAAAGTTATGAAAGACCCATGTGCCTCCGCCTCTTGTAAGTACAATATAGATAAAGAGGAGCATGGCCCAGGGTCACATCTGTGAGCTGACCTCTAAGCCACCAAAGGTCTGTAGGGCTATGAGGTTAGAAAAGGAGGCAAGAAGGTTTGTATGAGGCCAGTGGCAGGCAACAGTGGCTCTGAAAGGGCAGCTATCAGACGACTGCTGAAGCTGTTTCTTTCTTGGAAATTGTTCTTTATTTGTCTCTTGTGAGGTCTTTTTATTTTTTTTTTCCACAGATACTTCCTAGCTCCTGGCACAAAGCTTGGCACATGGCAGAGGTATTCATTAAATATTTGCTAGATGGAAGGATGATGCTTACAGGAATATGTAAGGAAAGATTGCAAACAGTCAAAATACCAAAAGCAAATCCTGCACATGTGTGACTGTCCTCTTCTACCTCTCCATGTCAAGAGCAAAAATAAAATTGCATTAAACACCTCCGTCAGCACATTTGGAAAGATACTCTACGTCTTCAGAGATCAATGGCCAGATTGATTATTAGCATTCAACTCAGACTGGTACTTTGAAATATGCTCATAGAAAGGAAGGCTACTGAGCTGATGATTCAAGCACAGAATATTGCAGAAAATTTAAGTCCATTTAGAAAAACATTTTTTCTTTTCATCAGCTTCTCTGATGGTCACTTCTTTCTACACCACAACTAGGAAACTGACTCATGAGGGAAGGAATGTTTTCCTTCCTCTAAAACACTCTGTGGACAACATAACATGCACACTATTACATATTGAATCTGACTGTGTGATCAGTGTGTGAGAGAAAAGCAAATTTCTAGGGGGAACACCAGTTGTCACACTGCAGAGTACAACATGCACACACACACACACACACACACACACATGCACACACGCACACACACACACACACATGTTTCTACTGGCTTCCTAAATTTTAAATGTTTTCACAGTACATATTGTTCTTTTAAGAATTTTCTAAGCTAAATGGTTGCTGGAATGCTAAACTTTGAAGAAGCTCAGGACATCCTACAGAAGGAATTGAGCTAGAAGACATTCAACTACCCTAGAAGTTAAAGAAGGATGAATTTGAGAATGGGAATGATTCTTACAGAGAAGGACAGAATAGCAGCTTTTCTGAGTAACATTCATCTCCAGTACTTGTAACAAGTGATATTTTTGTACACAAAATTTATGATCAAGCTCCAAAAGATACAGACAAAGTTTCAAAATGATCCTTTTATAATGTATACAAATTGGAAATTAAGAATATTAATCTCTTCATATATATTCAGCCCTTATTACCCATAAGCCACAGAGATTTTTTGGTTTACTGATTTTTTTGTTGTTGTTGTTGTTTACTTGATTGTCTCATTTCTTCATATTCTTGTCATCTAGAGCTGAGAAACAGGATTGTTTGAGGGTGGTGCTACTATTTCCAGTAAGTCTTAGAATCCAATTGGCTGGCTTCACCTAGTTCAAAGCCCATGTAAGACATCAGACCTGTCCTCCCAAAAGAGTTCCCCTATTTTCAACCTTTTCTACAACAGGGCCTCAAGAACTGAACTAGAATGGTTTGTTCCAAGTGAGTTCATCTAGCCTGGGAAGAATCAACTACACAAGGCAGACTTACATCAAGCTGAGGACCTCCAAGACTGTCGGTACTATCTGCCCTCAGAGAGTTCACAGTAAAGCTTCTGTGGTTAAGACAAGATTACCAGTGGTTATGATATAAAGCAGGACAAGATAAAAACACAGAACAAGTGTGTGCCAAGTGCTTTGCAGATTCAAAGGATAGTTTACAAGATATGCTATAAAATTGTGAAATTTGGTGAACTTTGAAAAGTTATATGTAAGATATCAAAACACTGGTCATATGTTGACATTCCAAATGTTAGAAATAACATCAGCATTGGGGCAGGAAAGTGTTTGCACCCTCTTGGATGCAGCAAAATGACTTGTTCATCTGAGAAAGAAAAGTAGGGAGAAATAATGCTACAGTCATCTGAGAGTAAATGGTGCATAAATCTTTGAGCATTTGAGCACTACTCACCATTACAAGCACAGAGTTTCATAACTAGAAACTGCATCTTTACTAAGTTCCCAAAACACCCTGTTTTATGATATTTCTAAGGGTGTTTCAGGCAAATGACAATCTAAGGAAGCATTACCAACAGGAAATGGCAACGGGGTATCCAATTTGCATGAAGTACCCTTTTGCCTGCTGAATGCATCACCCTTTAAGATTCAAAACAGTGAGTTGTAAAACCAGTCCTCTTCTGTAGGTTTGGGGAAATAAATAAAGCTTTTTCTTTCAATATTTGGCATAGTGACAAGACCTAAGAGGAACTAGAGAGATAATTAATAAGGGTATGAGGGGAAAGTGCAATTAAAAATGGCAAAGACTACTCTGTATATAAGTGCTTCATACTGAGAAAGATTATTACTGCGATCTCCAGCTTGAAACTGAAATCCAATCACTCTGAATGGATAATTTGAGCATGGGGAGGGGGCAGCCATCATGGCTCTTAGACTCTAAATTATAGGAAAAGTAAAATTTTGTCCTGGTCAACATCATTTTCTATCCACTCTATTTTTAGTGTCGTCCCTCAGTTTCCCTAACAAGAAGATAGCTTGAGGGTGCTTTAAGAATAGTCTTTACTAGGGAAACCAAAACAAAACAAAAAATCTCCTAGGAAACAAGAAAGGCCAGGCAAACTTCCTTTACCTACATAAGGGTCTTTATTGGAAATAAAATCTCATTGGAGCAAATAAGAAAGTTTGACCCCCACCATGCCTGGAGAGCCTCAGGCCCAGTTCACAGAGCCCACGTAAAGTGCTGAGGTTTCCCACCAAGAAGCAGTCCATATGCTCGTCACTCAGAGGACAACTTTTCTTCTGCCCTTTTTCATGGAATCATTCAAAACTGAATCATTTCCTGCCATTTAATTTCATCACCAAATGAAAGGTATAGAAAGATTAGGTCACAGGGACATGGAACTATCTCCAGAAAGTAGTCACACTCCCTGGGCTGTAAACAAAGATTTAATTGGACACAGTAGGTTTTGTATGATTGTAATATGGAAATAAGTTATTTTAAAAATGGTCAGAGACCACTGCTAACTCAGTGGCATAACGGTCAGACAGGGGTTTTATTCCAATTTTTTCTTGAGATAAAATTGCTTACATCAATTTTGGATAGTTGTGAACAGCAGCATTATTTTATAATCACCATGATCATCATCGCCATCACCGTCACTGTGCCCTATAAATCTCTGGTAAGATTAGAGAGGGACACTAACCCATGAGGAGTATGTTATACTGTCCAAGGTCTCTTCATTACCAGTTAAGGAGGTTCAAAGACATAAAAATGCAACAAAGAACTCCTGGTCATTTCTGTTCCAAATACCTGGCTAATCTATATTTAAATCCAAGGTCAACAAATTATACCCCAGTCCAAATCTAGTGTTTGACTGTGACTGTAATTAAAGCTTTATTGAAAAACAACTATGCTCACTCATTCATAATATGTAGAAAGTATTATGCTTTTCACTGAAATGACACAATTCAGCAGTTAATTATGGAAATCATGTGGCCTGCAAAGTTATAAAAGTTATTCCCTAGCTCTTCACCTTATCAATCTCTTCTTTAAATTATCAACATTCTTAGTAACATGGTATCTTCCACGTGCAGAAAACATGGGCAGTCTTGGTGTTTTCAACACATCTCATTCAATGACACTTTTATGGTCCCTAAAAGAGACAACTCACAACCTCATGTTTACAAAGCAGGCACAGTGCAACTGAGTTAAATCCTTGGCCCACAGGGATCTTTATAAATAAATATATATATATATATATATATATATATACATACATATATATCTTATATATAACACATATTTTGTATATAATTATATCTTATATAAAACTTATATATCTTATATATAACTTTATATCTTTATATATATCTTTATAAATGTATATGATCTTTATAACATATATATATATCTTTATAACTGTACATATTCTCATCCACCTAGAATGGAAAAATATAAATGAATAAACACCAAAGTTGCAAACTAACATGATGGGGTAAAGGTCTCCTATCTAGAATATATAAAGAAATTTTTAAAATGAACCCCCCAAATTTAAAGACTCAATTTAAAATTCAGCATCTGAAATAAACAGACATTTTTCAGATGAAGAAGCAAAAACAGTGAAGTAACACATGGAAAAAATGTTCAACATCATTGGTCATTAGAGAGATGCAGATGAAAACAATGCCTAGGTTCTACCTCACTGCAGAAAAAAATGGCTGCTATCAAGAATTAGCCAACAAATTCTGGCTAAGCTGTGAGGAGAAAGGAACCCTTCACTGCTGGTGGGAATGTAGACTGGTGCAACAACTGTGGAAATCAGTGTGGAAATTCCTGAAAAAGCTAGGATCAGAGGTTCCATTTGACCTTGCTATGTCCCTGCTGCATATATTCATCAGAGAATTAAAAGCATCACATCTCAACGTTATCTGTGCACCTATGTTTATAGCAGCACAGTTTGTAATAGCTAGATCTTGAAAATAGCTCAAATGCCCATCAACCAGAGACTGGATAAAGAATATATGGGGATTTTTATAAAATAGAGTACTACTCAGCCATAAATGATAAATTAGAGACATTTATAGCTAAATGGATACACCTTGAAGCCATACTCATAAGGGAAATAAATAGGATACATATGTATAAATTCCATATAGTTTGTCTAGTGTGAGAAACTAAAGGTATAAATGAGGTCCAGCATGTATAACATGTATAGTGAAACAGGAAGAAGTGTTCAAAGGGAAAAGGGAACTGGGAGGATCCAAGAAGGGAAATAAAAATTTTGACGGATAAAAAGAAAAAAGCAGAAATGATGCTTTTGTATATGAGGGGATTGGAGCTGAAAAGAGGTCAATTGAATGGGAAAAATAAGAATCAAGATATATCACATAAAGGTACAAATTCTCAAAGAGGAATGTGATCTTAAAGTGATCTTAATTCCTAAAATGTACCAATAAATTCAATTAATTATAAAAAAGAAAATTAACCTGATGAGACTCTTGAGCACTGAAATAGCAAATGCATTGGAAATAATTTAAAGCCTAGACTCATATCTCAGTTCAAAACCAGAAACCCACAATCTGTGTATCATCAGACCAATTTCTTACATTCCCTAAACTTGAGTTGCTTCAAATGCAAAATGGAAATAATAACTGATACTTTTAAGAGTTATTTTAGGAATTAATTCCTGAGTAGTATCTGGCACAATGGAATAAATGCTCAAAAAACTGTAATGGTAATGACTATCAGTGTGTTGTATTTGGCTTCATCCAAGAAGACAAGAGAGGTCCTTTCCACAAAAGGCTAATTTAAATGTCCTAAACAAACAAGGATAACTTCCCAAATGATCTAATTTTGTATTCAATTTACTTTTAATATCATGGTCTTAAAATATTATACCTTGTATTTTTATATCACTTCTATTTCCAAAGCTTTTTCAACAAAACATATCTTTGTGTGTAAAGTATGATATGAGTGTGGGCCAGGAATTTTCCCATTTCACAGAAAGTAAAGTTATACCTAGAGTCTTGCAGTCATTACATTAGATGGCACCTCTGGCTCCGAGACCTCATGGTTCAGAGCACTTGCTGTTACCCTGAACTTGGTGTAACTGTGTTCACATAAATAGCTGAGAAAGCAGGAGATCCCAATCAGAAAGCTACCATGGAAAGAATAAGAGAAAGGGCAGAATATCTGGATGAAACAACAAGATACTCAAGACAGCAAAATGTAACAGGAGGCTGATGTTTCAGAATTCAGACAAATGCAATGTGCCTTTAAAAAATACCATGTCTACTCTTCTATATTGCTTACTGTCTGAAGCTAAGCCAGAGGGATGTACATAGTGAGATCTTTGTCTCATTTCAGGAAGGATACAGGATAAAGATTCTGTGCCAGTAATCTTCCATGGATTAATGGTTTCTCTTTTATCTGCAGTATTTCTGCTCAGATGTCTTTTCTCTGAATGAGTCAGAGGAATGCAAATGTTGGGTGCAGTCCGCCTGAAATATTTAAATGTAGTTTTGCAATTTTTTGCAGGTTTGGAGGAGGAAAACCTCACACACACACACACACACACACACACACACACACATACACACACAATGAAGAAATGGCAGATGAGAATTACAGATACATCAGCCAGAAATACAAAGATGTAGTATTTCAATTTGACAACAAACTCATTTTTCTTTTTCTATTTCTTTGTTTCTCCAGATCAACATTTAGATGCTTGGTGAGAATCAAAAGAATCTGCAACATTCTTTAGTGAAACTCAGCATCTCATCAAGAATGGATCTGACTATGTGGGAAACAAATTTTATTTTGATTTCCAAATGAAAAACTTGCATTATGCTATGAGCACCTCTCTCAAGAAAGCATTCTCCACACCCCACTAGATAGAAGGTGAGACAGGTTGGACAGTTGTCATTATTTGTGTTTATTTTCCTGATTCCTCCTTTCCTGGACATACTCTGAACCCTCTATTCTCATGTTCAGTCATAGACTTGCAGGCAGTGTCTCACTACTCAGGCTAAGAGGGCTTCCTCAAAAAAGAAGTCTGAATGGCATTAATATTCAAATCCTCTGGTTAGGTCTGCAGTGGCCTGATGGAGCTTGCACAGAGCTCCTGTGCTGCAAGGGAACAAATCTTGAGAAATACAGCTGAGTAAATTGGGATTTAGCTTCCATCCCCATGTGCAGTACTTAACATGAAACCCTTATAATGAAAGGTCTCTTCCAAAGGCTTTTATTGCTGCAAGAAAGAGTTCCTACAATGCGAACCCAAGGACAGAAGGAGGCTTTCTTATTTTCCTTTCCACATCATGTGAAAGAATAATCTCATGCCTTCAGGACAAAAGCTTCTTTAAACAACAAAGTGAAATGCTTTCAATGTCCATGAACATCTCCCAACATCAATGAGATTGTTGTTCACAGATGAAAAGGGGAGAGGGATGTTGGGCATGAACAATTGGTCGATACGACATTGCCTTCAAAAACCAGAAAGCCAGAATTTGAAATGTGAAACATCTCTCACTCCTATTAAATTAGGATTGATAAGTTCTCAGGGATGTTCGACATTCTTTGACTTTGTTTAAATAATTTATAGCCCTTCTTGTTGCTATGATTTCTGAATATTTCCAAACATGCACCTAAATTAAGGTTGGTAAAAGCTTAGCATAAGAACACAAAATCATACTTTTTTCTTAAAGATTTTTCACAAATCTGCTTAGCATTCACTTACACTCATCCATTACTGTGCTGGATACTGAGGCACAGATACGAGTAAGACATCATCTTTATCCTCAGAAAGTTAAATGTCTAGTAGAGGGGAGAAACAAAAGCAATACCTACAGTCTGAGATTTGACTCAAGTGGTACCATGCCTACCTTGGAAGCACAAGGACCAAGTTCAATCCCCAGTATCATCAAAAAAAGAAAAAAGCAAACAGAGTACAATATAGCAAATGTAAATGAAGAGATCATTGCACAGAAAAGACCACCCAGGAGGTCTAGTATCACTAAAAGTTAGCCATTTAAATTGAGCCTTTAAAAGATTAACCATTGAAGGAAAAGATAGAAAAAGAAGAGAACTAAATTGAAAAAACATCTTTGGACAATAAAATAAATACACTTTAAAATACAGCTCCCTCTAGGAACACAAAAACATGTCAGCTTTGCCCAGTCATATTTGTTAGGGTTCTATTATCCATATTCTCTATTGATCGAGAATTGATGTATGTCACACCAAGGCCTATCTCAGAGGGTTACATATCTGAATGCACAGACTTCAGTCCCTCAGTATGTGATGTAAGTGATCCTGTCCTCTGCCTGGCAGTCTAAAAATGACTTAAGTTCTTTCATGCATCTAGTAAGATAATTCTGGCAAAGTTGATGCTGACAGCATTAAAAACTGAGGAAGAAGTCTGCCCCTGATGTTGTCATTTAAATTGTCATTATGCGTAACAAAAATGCATTTCCTCCTTCAGCATACTCATCTTTCAACATTTTAATACTCTAACAGAACCTATGTCACTAATGAATGCTTTTTAAAAATGGAAAGGTGTGTGCATTAACATGAGAAAGACAGAGACATGGACAGGGACAGAGAGAGAGCAGGAGAGAGGCTAGAGAGAAAAGAAAAGCCAGACAACAAGAGGGAGGAAGGAAGGGGGAGAAAGACAGACAAGCTACAGGACTACAGAGAGAGAAAGAGACAAAGATACCAAAAAAAGATAGACAAACAAAGATTATTTTGGACAATTCTTCCTGAATATCAAGTAAAGTGCATCAGTAAACTCATGGAAAAGACTATTTTTTGTATCAGATCATGAAACCTGCAATGTTTCCAAGATCCATTCAGAGTTTTCAGGCAAGAGAGCCCAGAATTTCTTGTTAAAAGCTTAAGGGCTCAATTTATGCTAAGAATTCAAGGAAATGTCTCACCCAAACAGGATATCATTTTCTCATATTAAAGAAGCAAACTGATCTTGGAACGTAAATGTTATTATTCACAGTCACAAAGGAAATTGGTGTTTTCTTTCTCTTCCTTCATAGGAAAGGAGGGAGAGTCTGTCTTCTTTGGAGCTACAAGAGGACTAAGGAATTCTACTCCTACAGCTAAAGAAAATAACTTTTTTTTTCTCAATCCCAACAGGTGAGTCCACAAACCTCCTCCAGGGCACTGATTGCTTTGATGGGTCAGTGTACAGAATGTACATGTTGCTTTTAAACATGTTTGGAGGAAGAATCAAAGTTAATTTCAGCGTGTGAAAAGCTAGCAGATTCCATTAGTGATTGCGACTTCACTTCAAAGTGATAAGGCTGCCGGATACAGGTTCTCAGAACTGAGTGTCCAAATGGGAATTTATGATGTAGAACTTCAGTTTTATCAACCATTGGTGTCAACATACATACAAAAAAAGAAAATTTTCCCCTAGCAGAAATGTTCAAGTTAACCCAGTGAACAAGTTATACTTTTTATCTCATTCCCCCTATAATTTCTTTTTCTTGAAACTATGTTAAATGATGACTACCCAAGACATTGGGATAATCATTTCTAGTTTTTATATTGATACATCAGAAAAAAAAAAGCCTTATGACATCAAGTCATATTATCTCTTCAGCTAGTGATCACAGCAAAATCCCAGAAGCAGTAGAAATAAAATGAGATTACAGCCTTTTTCTCTGGATTGTCCTTATAATATTGCTAGCCAGTAACATACCTTGAGGATATCCTCATAAGTGAAATAAATAGGGCACAGATAGGTACATATCGCATCTTTTCTCTGGTATGAGAAAATAAAGATGTAATGAGTCCTAGCATTGTATGTTATATATTGTGAAATAGAAAATGCTCAATGTAAATAGGGTGAAGGGGGAAAATGTTGAGATTGTAACAAAAAAGTAAGGAAACAA